>CM053787.1:1024644001-1024949001 GCA_028749045.1 Cupressus sempervirens | reverse complement strand
ATTTAATTAAGATTAAATATTAATCCTCATGTTTATTAAAAATGTTTTAATAAATATCTCCTCGACCAAAACCCTTGAAATAAATAAAACTTTATTTATTTTCTAAAAAACCTTTTTTATCCTCATCCTAGGAAGTTCTAGACTCTTCTAGAAAGTCTTCATCCTCATCCAAAGCCTAGACTCTTCTAGAAGATGTCAATCCTTATCTTTAATCCTAATCCTAATCCCCTCCTAACCTTGTCACATTCCCTAAACATGGGTTAAGACTTGCTAACCCAAGCCAAAGTTAACAAATATCTCCTCCTTCACCCACCCTCATTTATTGCCATCCACTTGTCTATCCCTAAGCTAATCCTAAACCATCCTAATCCATCCTCTAATCATTTGCACAATCCTAAGCAAGCTTAAAACCTTCCTAATCCAACCCAAGTTGAAATTCCTCACCCTCCAACATAAATGACCCTCAAATATCTCTTACACTCTCCTTCAATGCTCTTACAAAGCACTTGTGAAGGGTCTTTATGAAGATATTATCCCTTGAGCCTCCTTTGTTGACTCATCCTTGCCCTTTCCTCCATCCTCTCACCCTGTTACATGTGTCACTCCCTGATTGGCTGTAAGGAAGCACAATCCATGTGCTCTCCTCTCATTCAATTTGAGCCCTCCATAAGCTTCCTCCTTTCCTTCCATCTTAGCCCTCCATCCCTCAAGCCTCTTGCCTATAAATTGGATCCTTCCCCTTTGCAAAAACAACACAATCTAGAAAGTAAAGCCATAATGCCATTTTGAGAAGCCATTTTTACATCAAATCCATTCACCAAAATCTATCAAAAATCCTCCATTGAAGCACATTTGAGCATTTGAGCATACATACATAATCAAGCCATCTTAGCTATTAGACACACATCTACATCAAGTGATCATCCTCATTGAGAGAGCCTATCCGTGTCTCATATTCTCATTTGAGGACTTCACTTTGTCTCTCATGAAGCTATGTTAAATTAGTATGCAAATGCTTTTGATTTTTTTAATTTAGTGTTTCTAAATACTAAAGTAGCATATACACCTATTACTACAAAATATTTCATAACTCATATAAAACTCACACAGGGAGGCTAATGGAAACTAGGGCTAAAGGCACACCCAGCTACCAAATCCACCTACAAGAGTAAAACCAACTGAAACACAACACAAAGAATACTATCCAAAGGAGATAGAAGAGAAAAATACTTATTGATTCATCAAATTATCAACATACATGTCCGACTATGAGGCCTTCCAGGTTATGGCCAATGATACAATTCAAAATTTGATCTTCAATAATGATCTTTGCAGTCTAACTCTTCCAGACAAAAACTATCTATTCCATCTCTCCAACTCCTACTAGCTCTTTAAAACTCTATCCAAAACCTCCTTAAATACTTGTGCAGCCATATGTTGACCTATCATAGAAATTAAATCCTACATTAAATGCATGCATAGCCACAAGTTGGCTAGCAACAATTATTAAATAATACCAAAATCAAATATGCACAAAGTCAACCAAAATTGGAAATAGACATAGATAACTCAATCAAAGAAGGACTCAAACAAATATTGTCACTCAAAAATTCTCAACACATACTGGAACTCAGCACATACTAGGAACTCGGCACTAATAGGAAGTCAACACCAATAGGAACTTGACACAAACAAGAACTCGGCACATACTAGGAACTCAACACAAACATGAAATCATGTAGGATAGTAATGGAACCCAGGATGCTCCTGAATCAAACAACCAGGGTTGAAAGGAATGATTTTCCTAAATCATGGAACTAGCACAACCTTAGTTGAATCCAACTCAAATTGAGAAATCCATGTAGTATCTTCAACTGGTCTATTCTTCCACTTCACCAAATACTCATAGTAATATTTTCCTCTTATGCTTTTATGAACTCTATGATCCAATACATGTTCAACCTCTTCAATCTGCTTCTTAGGATAATCATCTAATACAACAACTTCATTATCTGCCTCATGATACTTATACAAATCAGCAACATTGAATAGAGGAGATATATGAATTTCATTAGGTAACTCGACTTCATAAGCATTACGACTATCAAACTTCCTCAAGATCTTACAATGTCCAAATTTATTCATCTTCAACTTACTATATGTTCAAATAGGAAATTTTCTTCAAATGAACCATCACCTCATTACCAACTTCAAAATCATGATGTCTTCTAGACTGATTAGCATTCTCCTTATACTTCTAATTACTTTTTTCTAACCTCAACTTCACTTCCTTATGCAAAGAATCCATAAAATCAGCAAATTCTTCTCCCACAACACTTCTCTTCTCTTCACTAGTAACATCCCACAAATCTAATATTCCTTTAGGCTGCATTCTAATAACAATCTCAAAAGGTGTTCTCCTTGTACTCCTATTCATAGAATTATTAAATTCAGCTTGTGCCAACACCAATTCCCAATTATATGGTTTATCTCCAACTAAACATCTCAACAAATTACCCAAGATTCTATTCACAACTTCTGTCTATTGATTGGTCTATGGATGTAATGTAGAAAAAAACTTCAACTTAGTGCCCATCTTCTTCCACAAAATTCTCCAAAAGTAACCAACAAAATTACTATCTCTATTAGAAATAATACTTCTTGGTAGTCCATGCAATCTAACAATCTCTTTGAAGAAAATCTCAGCATCTAATGTCTTCTTACATGGTATGAAATGTCTCATCTTGTAAAATCTACCCATAACAACAAATAATGAATCATACCCTTTTACTATCTTAGGTAATCCAAGAGAAAAATCCATACTAATGTCACTTCAAGGTTTCCTAGGAACATAAATAGGTCTATACAAACCAATATTTTGACTTACTACTTTTACAACTTGACAAACTCCAAAACTCTTTACAAACTTCTAAATGTCCTTATATATCTATGGCTGATAATACTTATCCTTTAGCAAACTCAATGTCTTATCAATTCCAAAATGTCCAACCAATCCACCACAATGCTTTTCCTTAATCAAATTAACTCTTAAATAACTTTTAGGGATTCACAACTAATTCCTTTAACAACATACCTTCTTGAATGAAATACTCATCATACTTACTCATGTGATCTGATATATTTGGTGATGTGCACTCTCTCCACATGTCAAAAAAATTAGGGTTGGTATCATATAACTCTTTCATTTCACCAAAACCAAGAACTTCAACCTTCATCTCAGTCAACAAAGAAAGTATTATACTCAATGGATCAACAACTTGGTTAGTAATTCCACTTTTACGCTTAATAAAAAATGTGAAACTCTGCAAGTACTCAACCCACTTCATATGTCTCTGATTCAAATTTATGTTGACATCCCAAGTACTATAAAGCTTTATTATTAATATACAATATATACTCCTTAGGAATCAAATAATGTCTCTATTTCTTCAAGGCTTGAACAATAGCATAAAACTCTTGATGATACACATAATAATTCATTTTAGCATCATTTAACTTCTCACTAAAGAAAGTAACATGATTACCTTCTTGACTTAATATAGCTCATATTGCACTACCACTTGCATCACATTCAACTTAAATACCTTATTAAAATCAGGAAAAGCCAATACAGGTAACTCAGCAACCTTTTATTTCAAAGTCTCAAACTTCTTATCAGCTCCATGTGTCCATTTGAACTCCTTTTTATCTCCTCTCATTGTCTCAGTCATAGCATTACAAAAAAAATTGAAATTTTTTATAAACTTCATATAAAAACTAGGCAAACCATAAACTGATCTTATCTCACCCACTTTTTCAAGTGTAGACCATTCCAAAATTTCTATAACATTCTTAAGATCCATTCTCAAACCATCAACTGAAATCACAAATCCCAAATACACAATTTCCTATGGCATAAAGGAACACTTTTTCAAGTTAATCATCAACTTTTCCTCTTTCAATCTTTGTAATACTTGTCTAACATGATCAAGATGTTATTCCTTAGTCTTATTCAATATCATAATATCATCCAAATCAACAATCATAAACTTACCCAAAAATCTCTTGAGAACCTCATTCATCAACCTCATGAAAGTACTAGGTGTGTTAGTCAAGTCAAAAGGCATTGCCAACCATTCATACAAACCATATTTTGTTTTGAAAGAACACTTCCATTCATCACCTTTTTAGATTTTTATCTAATGATAACCACTCTTTCAATCAATCTTGGTAAAATACTTTGCTCCACTCAAACAATCAATTATGCCATCCATCCTTAGCATAGGAAAGCTATACTTCACTGTGATTTTGTTAATAGCTTTTGAATCAGTACACATTGTCCATTCTCCATTATTCTTAGGTGCTAATATAGTAGGTAAAACATAGGACTCAATCTTTCTCTAATCAAACGTTTCTGCAACAACTAATGCACTTGCTTCTTAAGTTTTGCATTCTCTGTAGGTGTTAATCTATACAGTGCTTTATTTGAAAAACTAGCTCTAGGAATCATATCCATAGAATCACCTATACTTCTTACTGGTGGTAAACCATCATGTATATCCTTGGAACCATCTCATGTTATTCATTCAACAATTTTTCATTTTTTGTTGGTACTCGGCCTCTACTAGCTTCTACTGTCACTTGGTGATTACCAACTTCTATTGATCCATAATTACTACCAAAACTCAGTCCTCTAGGAATTATAGAAAAAAAAACTTGGTTCCTTTTCATTTCTTTTTCAATTTTTTTTTCCACTAACCATGCAAATCCTCATAGTAGTACCATTATCCTCATCCGGCCTTTCAATCAAAGGCAACAATACTTGTTTTCTTCCATTCACCCAAAGAGTATAAATTCAATCTTCCATCATGTATAGCATATCTAGCATATTACCAAGGTGTACCCAAAAAAATATGACAACAATTGATAGGCATAATATCACATAGAACTTCATCAAAATAATGTCCACTCTTGAACTTCACAATACATTATTCACTTACCAATATCTTATGCTCATCTTTCATCCATGAAATATGAAAGGGTTTAGGATACTTCAGCCTCTGCAACTATAACTTTGTAAATAGTTCTTCTGATGCCAAATTTGTTGAACTTCCATTGCCAATGATCACCTTGCAGCATTTTCCATCCATCTTACATATGGTCTTGAAAATAATTCTCCTTAGATAAGGTTCCTCATCACTTCCCTTATTACATAAGGTTCTTCTTACCATTAGATTTTCTCCAACCTCAGGTCCACTTGGTGAACCCTCAATGTTTCCTTGAACCATAACATTTTTGTTACCTTGTTTAATCTTAGAGGATCTACACTCAAAGGATATGTGCCCTTCTTTTCCACATCTAAAACAATTACCATGAAAACTATCTCTAGAATAAGAATTACCTCTTCCTTGATAAGACCTACCACCTTTTCACTTAGTCTTGCCTTTTTCATCATTCTTCCATTCAAACTTACCCGTATCTTGCACAGAACTATCAGATATGTCACCTTCTCCTTAAGATCTACCTCTACCTCTTTGGAATCTACCACCTCTACCTCTTTGTCTTTGTTTATGCTTCTTTGTCAAGATCTCCTCAGCTTTCAAGGCATATTAATATGCTTCCTCCACACTTTCCAATTTTACAAAACTTATTTCATCTTGAATCCTAGATATAAATTCATTTAGGTACCTTGCAACTTTCTCAACATCATCATCCACATGTCCTGGTCTAATGTCCAATCTATATAATTCCTCAGTATACTCCTTTACAGTCATGTCCCTTTATTTCAAATTTTGCATTTTTCTCAACAAGGTAACTTGGTAATCAGTAGGCTAGAACTTTATCTTTACATTGTTGACCATTTTCAGCCAAGTCCTGATCTTCTCCTTTTCTCTCCTTCTTCTATTAGTTTGTAAATGCTCCCACCATAGTGAGGCATGACCCTTACCCCTAGTAACTAAAATTTTCACCTTCCTATTATTAGGAGTGTTTTCAACAATCTTTCCTCATCTTGATCTTCTTCAAGTTTTGGATTAGGGTTTGGTGTTATTTCTTCATCATCAAGATGTTCTCTCCTCTGATTTGTCTCCACAACATCTAATCTAGCTACATTTTGTCTCAATCTATCCAATATGGCATTGTCACCATTTTCTCTACCTCGAACCATTTTTTATAATCAAGTTCCTCAAGATCGTAACCCTCTTCAAGTTATAGGTCAAATCCTCATATCTCCTACTATACAACCAAATCAAATTAGGGTTCTACATGATCCAATCTCCATAAGGATGAAACTTAAGCTTATATACCACCTAGCATAGAGAGGCTGATGGAAACTAGGGCCAAAGGAACACCCAGCTACCAAAGCCACCTACAAAAGTAAACACAACGAAAACACAACGCAAAGAACAACAACCAAAGGAGGTAGAAGAGAAAAATACTCATTGATTCATTAAATTATCAACATACATGGCTAGCTATGAGGCCTTCTAGGTTATAGCCAATAATACAATTCAAACTTTGATCTTCAATGATGATCTTTGCATTCTAACTCTTCCAAACAAAAGCTATCTATTTCATCCCTTTAACACCTACCCACTCTCTAAAAATTGATCCAAAACCTCCTTAAATACTTGTGCAGCCATAGGTTGGCCTATTGTAGAAATTAAATCCTACATTAAATGCATGCACAACCACAAGTCGACTAGCAACAATTATTAAATATAAATACCAAAATTAAATACATGCAAAGTTGGCCCAAACTAGAACTAGACACAAAAAACTCAATCAAAGGACCAAGAGAAATATTGTCACTCAGTAATGCTTGGCACAAATTGGAACTTGACACATACTAGGAACTCGACACCAATAAGAACTCGGCACCAACAAGAACTTGGCACATACTAGGAACTTGGCACCAACATGAAACATGCAGGATAGTAATGCAACCTAGGATGCTCCTACATCAAAAACTTATTATTACTCTAATCCCTCTTATGTATGTGTCATATACTATCTATACTACCTTCCTTTAAGTGTGCAATACTTCAAGTGCTTCTAGTGAAGTGCACCAAACAAAAGTTCCTTTTTGTACATAGTTTCCATTCATCATACTCAGACAATTTTGTACTTTAAAATTCATACTAGCTTATTCCATCTCACTAGACTATATATTTCCATATATGACAACCCTAATACTTTACATTATCCAAATTTCCAACAATATCTTCTCCTAGAAGCCAAACTCCACTTCCACCTTAGAGGAAGAGGCTTGATGCAAGAAGGAAATACTTGAACTTGATGAATGCTTAAAGATGCTTGCTTGAAGTCTCGTGAATGGATGTATTCTTTCTATTGGTTTCTTTTAGAATGATGATGTAACTTTTTTTTATGAAAATAAAATGTCCAATCCTCCTTATATACTAGTTTTCAAGATAAAGAAAATAAAGCAAGCCAACCCGAGCTCAAGAGTAAACAGTTGGAAAACCTGAGGCACTTTGGGCCCCAAAATTAGTCCTCGGGGAAGAGGTCAAACTATTTTGGATTTTGTTGACTAATTCTCAAGAAAGCTCAAAAACATAGGTACTCAAGGTCTCAAACAAGGTGCAGAAAGATTTGGGAAATTCCAAAACTGCTGGAAGATATGACCAAAAAGATGATAAAATAACTCCCAAAGGACTTTTCTTGAAGATTTGAGAAATATTGAGAAGAAGGCAAAGAGACAAAAAAACACACTAAGGAGGTATAATAGGTCTCAAAATGAATTGCTTCCATTTTAAGAGGGTACAATGATGAAACCTTATGTAATAAGTTGTATCTGCATCAAAGAAATGAGATTTTATTGATAGATACAATGCATGTTGAATGGGCCCATGATGCCTCTTCATCACCATCTCACTTAATTTGATCCCTTACACTCCATAATCTATATGAGTATCCTAGAAATCAAGAGAAAGAATTCAAGGAGCTTCAAGAAAAGAAGCAATTAAGGTGCCCACTCCATCATTCAAGCATTCAAGATATACAACATGTATTTCCTGTTGAAAATGGATTGATACAAGTATGAAAATGTGTTTCAATCATTGCTTTTTCACTAATGTCAAACCTGCTACTTGTTGGTAAGACAATTTCTTACATGATTTAAGTACTATCATTTGTTTGATTGATGAAGAGGATTTTATCAAATGAGGTAACAATAGTGGCTAGAGGAAAGGTTGAGTTATGATATGGAAAAGGAGTAGAAGGATCAGTTAAGACAATGATATTACAGTCCATTGATAATCTACTTAAAGTTGCAAATGATGGCTACACTAATTTTAAGTTCAAAAGAACAAGTTAAACAAATTTTGTCTACCAAGCTTAACATTATGCATAGTAGGTGTAGAGTAAAGTTAGTGTAAGTTAAGTAGAAAATTAGTGGGAGCTGAGAAAAATCAATTTTAGTGTAAGCCAAGTAATACAGTGTAAGCCAAGTAAAGTTTAGTTAATGTCAAGCACTAGTAAACTTTATTTCATGCCAATCGATTTTATAGTTGATGTCAAGAAACAAAGTATGTGCTAAGCAAAAAAAGCCAGTTAATGTCGAGTGTCAACATTATGAGAAAGATCAAGAATTCAATGAATCTGAGTCGACAAGTTTGATTTCTTTGAATGTGTGAATCATGTGGAAGATAACTTAGATGAGCTAGTGGCATAGAATTCATTGTGAACTATTTTGAGGCAAATCCAAAGAGAATTGAAGGAGAAGTTTCTAGAAGGGAATGACATGAAAAGATGGGTAAATTCATTGAATCCTACCTAATCTAATCTAACCCTAAAATGGATGAAGGAGAGTGAATGGAAAAAGATCTTAATTATCTATTTATAGAGATGGTTGGTCAGAAGCAAAAGTTGTCATGTGTGAAAACCTAAGGAAGATAAGGAGTCTAGGGTATTGCTTCATTCAGTGACCTAAGAGAAGTGTCTGCATTGGCAAGCAAAGCAAGAAGGCTTGAGGGTATGGATTCTTGAAGGGTGAACAAGTTGTCAGAGCTAAAGTGTGTGAAATTCAAGAAGAATGGAGAACTGAAACAAAGATTTGTAATATGCAAGTGTGTTGTAAGTTGTTATTAGATCAAGCCTTACTATTACTTTATAATCATTGTATCGGTCTAGGGTAAATCCTTTGGATTAAGGTTGACCTAATAGTCAGTTGTAGATCCTTTAATTGGGTTTCATTCTAAGTGAATGATCAAAAGTCCTCTAACAAGGCTCACTCCTAACATGGTGATTGAAATCCTTTAGCCAGGTCATATTTAATAGTGTGCATTGTAATCTTTAACAGGGTTGGCCTTTCACGGGGCATCACTTTAAAAGAGTGAGAATAGGTAGCATGTTACTGGTGATTTTTCCCAAATTAGGTTTCCACATTAAATAATTGTGTCAAATGTGTTATTGAATCTACTATGTTTCATGTTTACATTTCTACAAAGTTGATTTGACAGTAACCTACAAGTTTAAGTGAATGTATGATCTAATGGATGCATGCATGATGAAAATGTTTTTATGGATATGGGTTCACTAAGTTGTGAAAATTTTTAATAGTACTTAAAAACCTTGGATAACCAATTCACCCCCCCCCCCCCCCCCCCCCTTTCTTAGTTATTCTAAGGAATTTGAACAATTGGTATCAAAGCCATCTACTTAAGAGGACTAGTTTGAAGGTACTAGAAGCAAAAAGATCAAGATGTCAAAAAGAGAGGTACCCAAGCTTAATAGGGATAATTTTCCTTTATGGAAAAGTTTGATGAAGCTACACCTCAAAGGTCTTGGAGATCATGCACAATCTACCATCACCAATGAGCATGTTGATCCTAATAGAGCCTTAACTATTGAAAATCTGAAAGGGGAGAAAGAACACAACTAGGCAATGTTGGATGTTGCTTCTGCCCTAAGTTATGTCAAGATTGATAATATCAAGGGTTGTGACAGTGCAAAGAAAATGTGGGATTCTCTACACACTATCTATGGAGGTGAAAAAAATGTTCTAAGAGCCAAAGTTGAGAGTTTTAGAGGTAAGTTCGATGATATGAGAGTGTAAGAAGTTGAGAATATTGCTCAATATTGCTCTAGGATAAAAGATGTTGTTAATGCAATAAGAGGAGCTACTGGTAAAATAGATGGTGATACTCTACTAAGAAAAGTTTTGAAAACATTATTGCCTATTTATGTTATTAGAGTTTCTGCAATACAAGAATTGAGATGTATGTTAGGGAATGATCTGACTCTTGAAGGTTTGGTAGGTAGGCTCACTACTTTTGAGCTATCTAATTTTGACAATTACAAACTTGATAATATTGAATTTGCTTTCAAATCTAAGTTGTCATTGAAGGAACCTAATGAGAGAAAGAATAAAAAGGTAAAATATGTGTCTAGTAACAGTGATAAAGATGAGGAAGATGTAGATTAACTTGAAGCACTACTAGCAAGGAGATTTCACAGAGGTAAAGGTAAGTTACCTATCATGTGTTTCGATTGCAATGAGGTTGGTCATATTGCTGCTAGATGTTCAGAGAAGAAGAATTAAAAAGGTGGAGACAAGTACAATAGTAGAAGAGATGAAGACAACAAAGATTAAAAAGACAAAGGCAAGAAGTCTTGCTACATTGCTGAAGAGGAAACTAAACATGGATATGACAATCATGATGATGAAGTGGTGTATGTTGCAATGAAGAGTGAATCTAATGAGGATGAGGCAACTACACTAGTGTCTTATGTGAACAAGAATGATAGATGGATCATTGACATTGGGTGTTCACATCACATGATTGGAGATAAAAGTAAGTTCATTACCTTGAATTATTATGATGAAAATAGTGTAAGGTTTGGTAATGATGCACCCTCTCTGATAAAAGGAAAAGAGTCTATCAAAATCACAAAAAATATTTTATGTCACAATGATTATTATGTTGAAGGACTTAACTATAATTTGTTGAGTGTGTCACAACTAAACTTGATCTAGGTTGTAAGGTTGAGTTTGAAAACAAAATTGCTAAGATATATGATACTGATAGGAACCTAATTAGAAAAGGTGATCAAACTAGAGGTAATCTATTCTACCCTGATATAGAGGATGCTACTTATTTAATTATAGAATTCAATGATGTGTGGCTATGGAACAAGAGGTTATGTCATGTTAATTTTGATAACTTGGTTAGTATCAGTAACATGAGCAGAGTTAGAGGTTTGCCTAAGTTGAAGAAACCTGACAATATAATTTGCAAACAATATCAGCTAAGCAAAATGACAAAGTCAAGTTTTAAAAGTAAGACTCATACCCCTAAAGGAATACTAGAGATTATTCATACTAACTTGTGTGGACCAATTGAAGTGCAAAGCTACAAAGGAGATAAGTACATTATGCTACTTCTTGATGATTATTCTAGAATAATGACAATTATGTTTTGAAAAAGAAATATGATGCTTTCCAAATGTTTAAGTGGTACTTAGCAAGATTTGAGAAGGAAATAGGTAAAAGTATGAAATTTTTGAGATCTAACAGAGGAGGAGAATTTACATCAAATGAGTAAGATATTTTTTGTAATGACAAAGGAATCAAAAGACAAACATCTACTCCTAGGATCCCTTCACAAAATGGAATTGATGAAAGGAGGAACATGTCTATAATGGAATATGATAGGACACTCATGATGGAGAAAAATGTTGATTTGAAATACTAGAGAGAAGTTGTAAGTACAGCTATCTATACTTTGAACCGTGTGCAAGTCAAGAAAGGTACTCATTCAACACCTTTTGAACTATGGTATGGATACTCATCCAATGTAAAATATTTTAAGGTATTTGGAATTAAGTGTTATATTCTCAAAGATTTTAGGAATGGTAAACTTGATGCAAAAAGTGAAGAAGGTATATTCGTTGATTATTCCATAAGAAGTAAAGCTTATAAGTGTTTAAATACTAACACAAACAAATTTGTGGAAAGTGCAAATGTGAAATTTGATGAATATATAGAAGTATATAAGGCTGAACCTTTGAAGGAACTAGAAGAATACAAATCATTTTTATACTTTTATGAAGGTATGTATGCTGATGAAGCTGATGTAAATCAAGTTGCAAACCAATAGCAAGTTTCAGTAACTGCCAAGTCACATACTATGAATCTCGAGTTGCATTCAGGAACCAAGCTACATTTAGGTGTCAAGCTACATTTAGGTGCCGAGTTATAGAATGAAGTTGAGGCACATTCTAGTTATAAGATTAGTGTACATGACAGAGATGTTGAACTAACTGATAGAGATGTACATAGTGATACAAAAGTTGAGAGACCAAGTGAAGAAACCATAGCAGAACCGAGATTGTCTAAGTATGTCAAGGGACATCATCTTGTTGCACAAATCATTGGAGATAAAAATGCTAGACCAATGACAAGGAACAAGTTGAGAAATGATACATATTTTTTGAGCATGCAAGAACCTACAATAGTTAAAGATTTCTTGGAAGATGTAGACTGGAGTAAAGCCACGAAAGAAGAGATAGAACAAATTGAGAAAAATAAAACATGGAGTCTAGTTCCTAGATTAGCAGATAAAATTGTGACTAGTACCAAGTGGGTATATAAAAACAAGTTAGATGAAAATGGTGAAGTCACAAGGAACAAGGCAAGATTAGTTTGTAAAGGATATGCACAAGAAGAAGGGATAGAGTATGGAGAAACATTCACCCCTATTGTAAGATTGGAAGGAGTAAGAACTCTGCTTTCTTACTCTACATAAAAAGGTTTCAAAGTGTACCAAATGGATGTTAAGTCCACATTTTTGAATGGTATATTAGAGGAAGAGGTTTATATAGAATATCCAGAACAATTTGTTGATGCTAACAACAAGAACATGGTATGTAGATTACATAAAGCTTTATATGGTGTGAAGAAACACCAAGAGCATGGACTGAAAGGCTTCATAATTATCTTGTGAAGATTGGATTTGAGAGGATTGATGATAGTAGCAATCTCTACTTGAAGATAGAGAAAGGAAAAGGTATTCTACTATCTGAAATTTTTGTTGATGATATCATATTTGCAGGTCAAGATACTTTATGTAAGGCTTTTGCAAATGAAATGAAGAATGACTTTGAGATGTCTATGTTTGGAGAGATCAAGTTCTTTGTGGGTTTACAAGTACATCAAATGAAATATGGTATATACATCACTCAAAAAAAGTATGTTAAAAAGATATTGAAAACTTTTAGATTGGAGGATTCCAAGCCAGTAAGCACACCTATGGTGACAGGACATAAATTATCAAAGAATGATGATTCAACTGAGGTGAATCGAACATTATACAATTCTATAATTACCAAATTACAATATGTAGTACATAGTAGACCTAATATTGCATTATTCATTGGGATAGTTGCAAGATTCTCTGCTGATCCTAGGGAGAATCATTTGATGGCAGTTAAGAGAATAATGAGATATCTGAAAGGAATAGAAGACTATGGTCTATACTATAAGAAAAATGAAAATTTTGAATTAAGAGCCTACATTGATGTTGATTGGGTTGGAAATATTGATGATAGGAAGAGCATTAGTGGAGAAGCATTTTTCATAGGCAAAAGGCTGGTTACATGGACTATTAAGAAATAGAACTACATCTCTCAATCTAATATTGAAGCTAAATATGTTGCTACTATAGTAAATTGTACAAACATTGTATGGATCAAACAACTACTCAAAGGTATGAAGGAAGAAATTACTGAACCTATGATACTTTATTGTGATAATACAAGTGTTACAAATATATCAAAGAATCTTGTGATGCATACAAAGACTAAGCACATTGCAATCAAGTATCATTACTTAAGAGGGTTAGTTCAAGATAAAGAGGTGAAGATGGAATATGTTAACACAAAAGAGAAAATAGTTGATATCTTCACAAAAGCATTACCTAAGGATGCTTATGAGTATCTAATAGGTAAACTAGGGATGATACCCCTATCAAAGGCTATCTAAGAAGCATGAGGAATGTCCTACATCAAACAAGTTGATTGGCATATGTTACACATTGATGTAGTGGATCTTACTTTAGGAGCTACCTGAAGTAATCAAAAAGTTGGAGTTGCAAATCAATCACAAGCTAGGTGACCGAGGGAGAAACTAAGAATGTTCATATCTGCATATTAAATATGACAAGTCTTTGGCATTATTGTCAAAGAGGGAGATGGTGTACCAAAGGGAGATATTGGTGAGGGAGAAGAGGGAGATATCCTAATCCTCCTTATCCTACTGACTATTGAGGGAGAAATCATAACTGCTAAGGGAGGTATTGTTGTCAAAGGAGAAATCTAGAAAGAGAGACATAAAGGGAGATAAAAGATATGAATAGAAGAAACATAAAATATCTACTTGAAGGGAGAAAATGTACCTGTTGATTACATCTACCTAGTAAGAGGGAGTTAATGTCAAAGGAGAAATAAGAAGTGATCAAGAGGGACTCATAAGGATGAGTTGGTTTATTGTCTATTGATCATAATAGAATTTTGTAACCAATTTAGAAGATGAAAATTTTTTGATAGAGGGAGAGATTTCAATACAAGGAGTTATTTTATTTTTGGTATTTTGATCGTTGAATTGATTAAGTTTGGTTAGTTTGGTTTGCCATCAATGCCAAAGAGGGAGATTGTTGAAAACAGATTGATACAAGTATGAATATGTGTTTCAATCAATTTTTTGTCACTGATGCCAAACTTGCTACTTTTTGGCAAGACAATTACTTACATGATTTATGTACTATCATTTGTTTGATTGATGAAGGGGATTTGATCAATTGAGATAACAATAGGACCTAGAGGAAAGGTTGAGTTATGATATGGAAAAGGAGTACAAGGATCAGTTAAGATAGTGATATTCTAGTGCATGGATAATCTACTTAAGGTTGCAAAGGATGGTTACATTGATTAAGTTCAAAAGAACAAGTTAAACAAAGTTTTTCTGCCAAGCTTAGTATTCTGCACAATAGGTGCCAAGAAAAGTTAGTGTAAGCCGAGAAAAAAATTAGTTGGAGCCAAGAAAAGTCAACTTTAGTGTAAGCCAAGTAATATAGTGTAAGTTGGGTAAAGTTTACTTGATGTCGAGCACCAGTAAACTTTAGTTCATGCCGAGTGATTTTATTGTTGATGTCGAGCAACACAGTATGTGTCAAGCATTAGAAGCTAGTTAATTTCGAGTGTCAGCATTATGAGAAAGATCAAGAATTTAATGAGTCTGAGTCGACAAGTTTGATTTCTTAGATTGTGTGAATTATGTGGAAGATAAGTTAGATGTCTTGGTGGAACAGAATTCATGGCGAACCATTTTGAGGTGAATTCAAAGAGAATTGAAGGAGAAGTTTATAGAAGGGAATGAAATGAAATAATGGGTAGATTCATTAAATCCTAACTAATATAACCTAAACCTAAAATGGATTAAGGAGAATGAATGGAAAAAGATCTTAATTCTTTATTTATAGAGATGGTTGGTCAGAAGTAAAGGTTGTCATGTGTGAAAAACTAAGGAAGATAAGGAGTCTAGGGTATTGCTTCATTCAGTGACCTAAGAGAAGTATTTGCATTGGTAAGAAAAGAAAGAAGGCTTAAGGGTATTGATGCTTGAAGGGTGAACAAGTTGTCAAAGATGAAGTGTATGAAAGCCAAGTAGAATGGAGGATTGAAATATAGATATATAATCTGCAAGTGTGTTGTAAGTTTTTATCAGATCAAGCCTTACTATTACTTTCTAATTATTGTATCAATTTAGGGTAAATCCTTTGGATTAAGGTTGACCTAACAGTCATTTATAAATCCTTTAACCAGATGAAATTCCAAGTGAATGATCAAAAGTCCTCTAACATGGCTCACTCCTAACAGGGTGATTGAAATCCTTTAATCAGGTCACATTTAATAGTGTGCATTGTAACCTTTAACAAGGGTAGCCTTTCACAGAGCATCACTTCAGAAGAGTGTGAATGGGTAGCATGTTACTGGTTGTTTTTCCCGAATGGGGTTTCCATATTAAATTATTGTGTCAAATGTGTTATTGAATCTTCTATGTTTCATGTTTACATTTCTGCAAAGTTGATTTGACAGTAACCTACAAGTTTAAGTGAATGTATGATCTAATGGATGCATGCATGATGAAAATGTTTTATGGATATCAATTCACTAAGTTGTGAAAAGTTTTAATTGTACTTCTAGACAGTGGATAACTGATTCACCCCCCACCCCCCCCCTCCCTCAGCTATTCTAAAGAATTCCAACATTTCCTTCCATAAATATAGCTTATTTCTTCATTAGGGGAAAATTATTTGGCCATCAGGGAGGATATATACATTTACACAAGTTTTCATCTTCTTCCATTCAACAAAAAAGGTGAATTAAAAGCTTCCATTCATTGAGATTTTGTTTGACGTAATTTTATTTTGTTTGTGTCTTGAGTGAAGGTTGATGTATTAACATATTTGATCACATATTAAGCACAATTGCATCTACTTGGGCTTATTATAATCCATTGCTATATTTATCTCTACTACATCTTAGCATTTTATTTACTTCACTTCAAGGTTTATTCCTAAATTGGGGCTTGACCAATGTGTTGGTCTAAATTTTTACATGATAATATTCCTTTGTCCAGGTATAAAAATTTAGATTGTATCCATTAATGGTGAATGGGGTTTATAGCTAAGTCATCCTTTCATTAGCCTTTGAAAATTTTTGTGAAAACCCTATGTCTCATTCCATTTAAAAAAATTTAGGCACAAAATATTTTTTAAATGAACTTGGGTGAATATTCTTTTTTTTTTTTGTTTTCCCACACCCCCAAGTTACCTTTCCTCTCAAATTCCTCACCATCCGATTTGAATACATCTACCATTATCGTTACATCGCTATAAAAACATGAGCACTTTTTATGTATAGTGAGGTAGTGAGTGCCAAAAAGTTTATAAAATGGGACCGTAAAATGAAGCTACGATAGTCGAAGATTTTTTTCTAGCCAACTTTTCAGTTACGTACACCTTACAAGTACTGTCAGAATAGGAAAAGGGACCTAGCAGAAGCAGTCAGAAGTTGGCACCGAAATGAGCGTCTTTTCGATGCCTTGCTACCTTGCTATCAGAAAAACTAATCATCTTGCCATTAGCGAAGCAGTGAGGTACTGTGAAATCAAAGACACGGTGGCCTCCAAATTTCTAAGTAACCATGGTTTGTCCAGGTGGCATGACAAGTAATAACTGCTATTGTCAGAAGCAGTTAGTAGGAGTGATGGTGATTTGATGGGTTATCATATTTCACGATGTTGAGTTTTATTGAAGTCATCAGAGCTCGCTACCTCGTTATCAAAAAAAATTGACATCTCGTAGTTAGCAAAGTAGTGAGGCATCATGAAATGAACAGCCAGGGGGACCTCAAGTAACGTGGATGGGTGACTAGGATTTTAAGAAAGGTTAGGTTTGTTGCCAGCAATGCAGATTTTCCTACGTCACCAGTGCCCCAAACCCATGCCCCATTCAAAAATCACATAAGGGATCCCGATCGTCAGATCAAACTAGAATCAACAGTCCTCACTACCTTACTATGGAAAGTTGCAAGTTGTTTAATCTATGCAACATAGCGAGTATGGGACCCACCACCTTTCAAGGTACTTCATGTAGTTTCTTTACCTTTGATTTGATCTTAGATCAAGGGCCATCACTATCTCGCCATGAAGAGTTTCTTGGACGATATGTATAGCGAGATAGAAAATGAGGGCCCACCACCATTCTTCTAAGTACTGTAGTAATATATCATCCACAAGATCAAGATTGAATCCATGGTTGTCGCTGCTTCGCTATGGCAAGGTGCTCGTTCTTTATGTATAGCGAAGTAGCAACCTGTTGACACGTGTCCTCAATCACTAGTGGGTCTAGACAAAAGTTCCATCAAGGAAGGAGTTGTGTACGTGGGCAGTTTTCATTGGATTGACTGGCCAACTTGTCAAGTGCAACACCAAGTTGCTTTTCTCTGTATCCCATGATCGTAGGATTTTTAAAGATCGACGATGTAGATTTAAATGTAGAAGGTGGTGCCACTTTGTGTATTAATTAGACATGAAATCTTTGCATGTGTGGAAAAATAGAGTATAATACAAGAAATTTTATCAGTTTCACCTTATGCGAACAAAGATTTTGAGCTTTCCCTAAGCAAAAGCAATTACTGAAGAAAATCATGCTGGAGTTTGGCAAGATTGTGAAGCAGTTTGTTCACAAAAAAATTTGCAGAAATATAGAGGAAAACAAGGACAAAATTCAAGTAAGTAATCCTACTGTAATCTCTGTAGGTGTTTTAGTTCTGTGAAGCATAATCAAAGATGTCTTCAAAGAAGGGATTTTCAGGTCAAGTAAATTATTTGGATAGAAATGTCCATGATGACTTGCTTGAGTTGTTGCCTGAGTCTACTGTAGAGACAGTGCAAGTTAAAAAGTTGACCTCATTAAACCCTAAGTTGTAGATAGCTGATGGATTGTATGACAAGGGTAATTGGGTCTAGGAAACTCAGGCCTCGCAAACTAGTTTAAATTTGTTCAAGAAATGGTCTGTAGAAAGGAAATTGTTTGCCCCACATGCTAATATATGGATTTTTGACCTAGGAAAGCTAGTTGTTCCCAGTGTGTTCATAGATTATGACCTCCTTGAGGCCATGGTGAAGAGTGATGATCAAGCCACTAGGGTAGTGAGAAGAGTAGATAGTGAAATTCTAATCACCATCAGTCCAAAAGAGATTAGGGAAGTTTTTTGTTTGGGACCTCTCACCAGGTATCATGTGCCCATTAATTTGATAGATTTAGAAAAAGAATATATGTCAAAGAAGGATGTAGTTAGACAAGGTGCACTAAAGGTCCACATTGGCAAAATTGGAACCCTACCAGCAATAACATCATCCTCTATGAACCTTTCAAGAAAGCATGCTTCAATGCCAGGGCAGTAGAGATATACAGGACCCTATGTAGAGTTTTTGGAGAGGGTGAAGAAGATTGTATGTCTGTGAATTTCATGTATATGATTACTCAAATCTCCTCTTTCGGTGTGGATATAATTTTTTATTTTGCTTCTTACCTGGCTGATGAGATTCACGGTGGATTGGTTGGGATTGCAAAGGGCAAGGTGGAAAAGGTTTGGGGCCAATACTCCCTATTGATGCACATGTTTTTGTTTAAGGGGGCTATATACTTTGGTAAAGAAATGGTTCTAAACATAGAACAAGAGGGGGAAGCACTACCAGTTCAATTATGGAGTGCAGATATGACTGGGGAAGCAGAAAATGCTAGTTTTGTTAGATTTGACAAGCACTTTGCCTCCAAACTAAGGTGCCTCATATTAAGAGACAATCCTAGGATTCCTAAGGCACTAATGCACCTTGTTAGGCCTATGGACAAACCCCATAATCTGAAAGTTTCACATAATTGGGGAGATATCATCCCATATTTAGTTTCAACAATTATTAGAATTTATGGATTCAAGGGAACACCCCATGTACTACCTTACCAAGTGCCCTTAAAGGTAGGAGTAGTTGAATTCTTGTGGCAGTTGGGAGGAGTAGAAGAAGCCTTTTTGCACAAAAGGGGAATAGGATCATTTTTTCCCACTTGCACAGTAGCCCACTAGTTTGTAATAACCAAGGAAGGGTGGGTCTTCCTCTACAAATTTTTGGATCAGTATAAAATGGCAGTATCTCACCCTCATTTTTGTGATGCAGAAGGTTTCTTTAATTTGGCTATTAGGCATAGGATCAAGCTTCATCTAGTTGAACATGAATTTTATTTCCCTGAAGATGTAATAAGGAATGAGTACTCTCTGCAGGAGCAAGAAAAAAAGAAAGAAAAATGGAGAGTCTATTCAAAAGTTTTGAATTTTATTAATTGTTTTGACAAAGATTACAACCCTCTTAGTAATGTTGTAACTACTGCAGATAGAATAAATAAGCTTATGAGTACATTCCCCAAAATAATGGAGGTAATGAATGAGAAGAAGCAACATTTCATTGATTCTTTTCCAAATAAAGCCAAGGAAATAATGAGAAGATTGGTTTTCACTCCCAATATAGGGGCAGGCCCACTAGTTGTGCAAAGGAGGTCAGGATATACTATCATTCAGGATATACAGATAGTTGAATCTACTAGTGTTGTTTTTTAAGAAAGGCCTCCTGAACCTTCTCCCAAGAGGATAAAGATAATAAGGGAATGTTAGCTTAAAGAATAAATTTGACAACTGAGTGTCAATACTCTTAACCAAGATCAAGAGTTAGTGTCGAGTGACAACAAGTGCCGAGTGACAACGGGTGCCAAGTGCAACATGTGCCGAGTGATACAATTTTTGTTCAAGTGCCGAGCTATCCAAAAAATAGTAGGTGTTGAGTATCAGAAATACTTTAGGAGTCGAGTAACTCAGTAGAACAGCATAAAAGTCTGGAATTGCACAAACTATGATGCAAATAGTTTTTGCAGCCAACAGAAGGTAAATCTCGAAGGATCAAATGATAAGATTGAATCTTTTATTTTTCCTATGCAATTTGCATGCAGCCAATTAAAAAAAAAACTAAAGCCATGCAACCAATCAGCAAAAGATAAGTATTGGACGGAAAATGAAGATTGAATGTGGATCGTAGATCCATACCTAACCCTAAACTTTCAAATGTCTTTATAAGGAAGACGAAACTTCATTGTAAAAGAAAATGAGGAATAAGATAAGAGGTGTGAGAAGACATACAAGGGTTCAGAAGGAGTTATATTTTCAGAAGTGAGGATTATTCAGATCGCAAAAAAAAGGATCCAAATCAGAGAAAGCATAACAAGTGCTTGCAATCTGCAATCAAGGATTGTAATCAGTCAAGTTTATTGCATCTAATACTCTCTAACAATTGTATTAGAATAAAAATCCTATGGTGATAGGTTAGCTTTACAGCTATTTTCTAAGAACCTTTGATTAGGTGATTAAAATCCTTTAACCGGGTGACACTTCATGTTAAGTGTCTGTGAATCCTCTAACCAGGTCACTATTAACACAGTGTAAAGCCTTTAATAGGGTAGGCCTTTAACAGGGAAAACCATCAGAAGTGGTTGAACCATATTGCCGCAGTAATTTTCGTGGGTATCATCCCCACCAGAGCTTTACCTTCTTATTCCTGGAGGGTTTCTGGGTTACCAAAATTTCGGTGTTATGAGTTATTGATGCATATTTTTTATATTTACATGCATGCAATTTACTTTTAGTTAAAATTTTATTTGCTAAAGTATGATACTTATGATTCACCCACCCCCCCCCCCCCCCCCCCCCCCCCGCCCCCCCACCCCCCCTCTCATAAGTACTCTTTCCATATTTGAATATTCCAACAATTGGTATCAGAGCTAGCCAGGTTCTTACAAGGAAAAGCCTAACAGCTTGGAGGGAAAAGATCTAAAGATGGAAGCTTTCAAACTTGGAAAGATCATTGAAAATTAGGTGATAGATGTGCAACTTGCTTTGCATAGCCTGGAGGAATTCAGAAACAAATTGAGAAACTCATTAAAAAAGAGGAAGGATCTAGCCATAGCTGAAAATGATATACACTACAAGGAGATTGACACCACCAACATATTTTCCAGTGGAGACACTAAAGAGTTTGATGCAGCAATAGCAGAACTGATGGAGAAAAATAAAATTCAAGAAGAAGAAATAAGAACTCTCAAGATGGAACATGAATCACAGGCTATAATGATATGTGAAATTACTGAACAAAAGAAAAGAGCAGTTGATGATAAGGTCATGATGGAAAATGACAAAAGGAATCTTGCAAACAGACTTGAAGAAAAATGTACTGAACTGACAAGAATCTCAAACATGCAGATGGATACACTTGCGCAAATGATGAACCTTCATCATGAACTTAATGTAAAGGATATTGAGATCTCTACCTTGAAGATGCAAAATGAACAAATGCAGAATGAATTAAACAGGGAAAAAGAGGTAGCAGAGAATCTCAAGAAATCAAGTGAAGCAATCAAATATTTTGAATAGTTGTTGAAATCACTAAAATCTACCCATGATACATTAGGACTAGGATACAATAGCACTGAATTTGGAGAATCATCAAAGAGTTCTGAACAAAGAAGTGATAAAGGTAAGAATTCAAAACCCACTTGTCATTTCTGTAATAAGAAGGGACATACAGCTAATGTGTGTTGGAGTAGAAGATTCAATCAATCAAAAGTATCCAAAAGTTTTTGTCACAAGTGCAACATGCAAAGACATATGACTCAAAATTGAAAATCCAATGTTACAAGGACTCAAAGATCTGATGGACATTGTTATAATTGCAAAAAATATGGACATAGGGCATTTGAATGCAGATCAAAACCTATGTGGACAGTAAATCAGCCAGCAAAGACATCAAACCATGAATTTTGGGATTACAACACCAGGAACAACTGTCACTATTGTCAAGAATATGGACATATCCCACAGAATTGCATAAGAACACATTTTAGAGGGAACTACAAAAGATGGTTGAGTCAAACCACATGTTTCAGTTGCTTAAAAATTGGTCATGTCAGTAGGAATTTCCCAACAAGGTCAAAGGCATCAAGTTCTGAGTTCAGCAATGGAAAGGCAAAGATAGATGTTGAACACATCAGAAGTGAAATAAATAAGACATGGAGGAAGAAAGATGAGTCTAGCACATCAAATACAGAGATCACTTCACCTAATAGGTCAAGTGATCACAATTCATCAAATTAAGTAAAGAATAAGTGTGAGGGATTGATAAACCAAGTTACATCATAAATCAGTCCCAAGATGTGTAAGTACTGCAAAAAAAAAATCAGCATAAATAAAGATGTTAAGTCAAAATTGAGAGCTTTGTGAAAATATGTCAAATTGTCTTCAGGAGCCGAGTTGCTAACAACGACCGAGTTAATAGTTGATGCTAAGCTATGAAATATCAATAGGAGCCGAGTAAAGTAAAACATAATGAGAGTCGAGTTATGACGAAACCTTTCAAGAGCCGAGTAGACAGTTGGCAACGTACTAAGCATTTATTACTCTATTTTGAAGGGTACATAAATCTGATTTTTTATTATTTTCTCACCATTCGAACAAGAAGCAAAGCCAAAAAAGGAGCAGAGAAGATCAAGAATAGCTCAGAAGCCATTCTTAAAAGATTTCAACGGCGATTCAAGACAAATTTCGTTGATTTAAGATATTTTACTTAAGTACCGAGCTACGTAGGACTTATAAACTTGTTTGAATTATAAACCCTAGTTTGGCAAACAATGGCATCTGGGTCAGGAACCACCAAGGGTTTAGAGAGTCATGAAGTTCAGTTGGTCAGTAACGAAGTAAAACAACCTAAATTTAAGCCCATTCTAGAAGTAGCATACAAGAATGATCCTGCAGGAGCATTATCAATTATTTCGGATAAAGTTGTTATGGTACAAGATGTTCGCAGATGTTACAATTGCAAAATTGGTGCCATAGGAGACTTAGAAATTCATAATGCATATAACAAACTGTGTGAAAACAAAGTACTGAAAAATGAGTTTTCAATAGTAGAAAGAAAAGGATTGACCAAAACCCTAGCATTTCTAATTGTTTTCAAAACAGAATGGGTACGGATAATTTTCAGCTGAATACATGATGGAGCTTTTTGGTTAGAGTCAGGGCCAGTAAAATTTACCAAGAAAACTGTTCATAGGGTTACTAGTATTCCAACCCTAGATCGGCCAAAGACCCTACGAAGTGAAAAAAGGGAAATAATAGAGAAAAATACAGGTGCCAAATGGAACAATAGAGGAATGACTATCGACACAGTCACAGATCCCCTACTAGATTTTGTTGTGAGAATTATTTCACACAAATTCTATCAATCAAGCAGGTTGAGCAGTGTACCTTGTATAGCAGTTGATGTTGCATACAAGATAATCAAAAGGGATCACACTTATGATCTGGCAGAGCTCATGTTTCAACAGATTAATGAAAATCTGGGAGCTATAAGGAAGAGCAAGGGAGCTCAATGCAAATTTGGATCAATTTTGATGTGTATGTTCTTCTATCTAATGAAAGAATTTCCTTCTATGGGGAAAGTAAAATGGAATCTGAATAAAACAATTGTTGAACAAATGGGTGAAAATTTTGATGCCCAAATGACAGGTTATTTTGAGGACTTCAAAAAGTCCATGAAACAAAGAATGAGAATTCCAGTCTCATTGACTGAGAAATATGAAAAAGATATTTGTTTTCTTGTAGATATAGATTATACTTACATACAAGCAGTTATACCTAGAATAAGATGGCCTAGGCCACTAGGTTATGAACTTGATGTTGATCAAGCCTCTGCAGCAATAACAGCTCTACTTGCAGAAGAAGCTGATAAAAATGCACAAATTTTTGGAACCTATGATGTTGTCAAATCAAAGGTAATAACAAATTTGAAAACTGCTTCAGCAGTAAGGAAGAAAGAGAAAATGGTGAGACAAATCAAAAGAAAGTTTGGCATGGAAGAAGAAGAAGGAACAACAGAAGAAGAAGGAGAAGACATTGAAGAAGAAGGAGATAAAATTCAAAGTCAGAATCAAGGGTCGGGAGAAGACAAAGAGGAAAGTGCTGAGGTAGAAGAAGCCAAGGAAGCACCAGTTAAGAGAAAGACCACAACTTCCTCTGCTCCTAAATCCAAAGGAAGGAAAATAGTTGCCCCTGCATCAAAGAGACCTACCACAAGGGCTACAGCACAAAAAGCCCAAGAAGAGGAAAAAGGAAGGAAGAAAGACACAAAGAAGACTGTTGCTGAGACAAAGAAAAGGAAGTTTATTCCCCAACCTGAAACAAATGAGGAGAAAACAGAGTCAGAGGACAACAATCAATTTCAAGTGGTAAGACACAAACCTCAAACTGATGTTGATAAATTATGTTCAAAAATTAGAAATAATGATTTAAAAGGTCTAAAGAACCTGAATTTTTCTAAGCTCACCAAAGAAGAGCAAAATAAACTAGAGGAATCTGTGTATGCTATGATGGCTGAGTATAAGCACACATCTCTAGAATTAGATGAATCTATGCCGAGAGAATTGTATAAAATTGTAGAGGATAAATGGCATTTTTGTTTACTAATGGAAAAAGAAATAAGGGAGTCCACATTAGCAAGATTGTTGCCTGATCTAACTAAAGATCAAATAATAAATGTCGTAAAAAGGCATAATAACAGATTCACTCCCAAGAATAGAGCATTTAGTATATTACAGAATAAAATTGAATAGGTAGTTACCAAATCCACAAGATTGTGGAAAATAGTTTATAAGAAAATTGAGGATGTATATAATGAAGAATATAAGGCAGAAGCAATTGCCAAGACAAAGGAAAAGAAAGCATCAGAAACAAAAGAGAAGAAACTAGTGGAGAAGGAGAGTAAAGAAGAAAAGGAAGAAGAGGCACACAATGAGGAGAAAGACGAAGATAAAAATACAATTGAGCCACAAGATCAAAGTATACAAGATATACAGACATCTCCTCCTAGTCCTCCTCATGCCACTATCACACCTGTAGATATCATAAAAATAAAGGATGTTACAGATACTTCAAATCTAAACATCAATCCATTAACTGCAAAGGATTTGGAAATCCTTGACCAATCATCACTTGTAGAAAAATTAAGCTCAAATCCTATATTGGTCAGTGTTGATGAATTGCAGAATCCAGAAGTCAAGGTAAAAGCACAAGTGCCACCTTTGACCACACAAACTACTAGTATTGTATTCCTTCCACCACCACCTCCACCAAGTATAATCACTGATACACTCCAAGTGTCGAGCACAGCAGCAGGGGAAATAAAAGAAATATCTGAACAATCAACAAGTTCAACCCCACCTAGCATTCATAAAAGGGATATTCAAGCTGAAGAAAAGGAGACACGAAAAAAGGAGGAGACTGCAATACAAACATTGGTTGCATTACCAAAATCTGGTACTCCTACACAAACTCTTCAGCAGTCGAGCACAGATGGACTACAGCTGCAAATCAGGACACCAGGCTCGAGCTCATCAAAGACAATCAGGAGACTTCACTATGGAGTTCCTGGGCTTGATGAAGAAATAAAGATCCCATATTATGAATCTAGCACTCTTACTGAAGAAAAGATTAATGAAATTCAGAGTGCATTAGACAAAAGAAGGAGACAAGAAGCACTAAGAAAGGAATACAAGCATAAGCTTACATTAAATGAAATTAAAGACATATTCACAGAAGCTTTTTGCTTACAATCTCCAAATGAGTCAAGACCAATCATGGAACAACTATCTGATATAGTTGACCAGGTGACAAATGAAGACCAGGAAACAAATGCTAGATTGCTTGAATGGTCAGAAAAGAAGTTCCAAGGTAAAGTAAATAGTAAAATATCTGGTGATACAGCACTGTCTAAAGAAGAACTGGCAAAGAAATTTATAACAGTTAAAATTGTACTACAAAACATTTTTTCCCTGTACAACAAGTTGTGTGATTTTTCCACATTCACACAAGACACTAGCCATAAAATACTGAGTTTGGAAAACAATCTGAAAACTTCTAGCATGCAACTCCCCACAGATCCAGCTCAAAGTGAGAAGCATTTTGTCTAATTGCTTCACACATAGACAGAGCTAGTTGTTTTAGCAGCAGAGGAGGCAACCACAAAAGCCAAATTGATACAAATTCAATCATCAATTACTCCTCATTTGGAATTACTTCATAAGGAGCAGATAAATGCAGAAACAATCCTCAGGAAAGATCCCAACCTTTCTTCATCTGATGGACTTGTACACCTAGCAGCAGAGATTGCCATCCAGCATAGGACATTGGATGTCGCATTAGCAAATTGGGATGCAGCTCTAAACGTACTCCTTGAAGTAAACAGCTCATTTTTGGCCAAGTATGGCATTTCACTGTAAAGACCATTGACATAAGTGTCAAAAAGGGGGAGAATAAGTATAGAGTTGAGTACAGGAATGAAATGATAAGTATAATAAAAGGAGGAGATAGCAAAATTTGTGAAATTTATTTTGTGTAATTTTGGGGGAGATAGTAAATTTTGGGAGCAAAGTTTGAATAAAGGATGAATTACTGAGTCACATGGATCTTAATTAAGTGTTTTTGCCACTCATGTCAAAGGGGGAGATTGTTAGCTTAAAGAATAAATTTGACAACTGAGTGTCAATACACTTAACCAAGATCAAGAGTTAGTGTCAAGTGACAACAAGTGCCGAGTGACAACAAGTGTCGAGTGACAACGAGTGCCGAGTGACAACGAGTGTCGAGCGCAACATGTGCCGAGTGATACAGTTTTTGTTCAAGTGTCGAGCTATCTAGAAAAAAATAGGTGTCGAGTATCAAAAATACTTCAGGAGCCGAGTAACTCAGTAGAACAGCATAAAAGTCTGGAATTGCACAAACTATGATGCAAACAGTTTTTGCAGCCGACAGATGGTAAATCTCGAAGGATCAAATGATAAGATCGAATCTTTTATTTTTCCTATGCAATTTGCATGCAGCCAATAAAAAAAAAAAAACTAAAGCCATGCAACCAATTAGCAAAAGATAAGTATTGGATAGAAAATGAAGATTGAATGTGGATCGTAGATCCATACCTAACCCTTAACTTTCAAATGTCTTTATAAGGAAGATGAAACTTCATTGTAAAAGAAAATGAGGAATAAGATAAGAGGTGTGAGAAGACATACAAGGGTTTAGAAGGAGTTATATTTTCAGAAGTGAGGATTATTCAGATCACAAAAAAAAGGATCCAGATCAGAGAAAGCATAACAAGTGCCTGCAATCTGTAATCAAGGATTGTAATCAGTCAGGTTTATTGCATCTAATACTCTCTAGCAATTGTATTAGAATAAAAATCATATGGTGATAGGTTAGCTTTACAGCTATTTTCTAAGAATCTTTGATTAGGTGATTAAAATCCTTTAACCGGGTGACACTTCATGTTAAGTGTCTGCAAATCCTCTAACCAGGTCACTATTAACACAGTGTAAAGCCTTTAACAGGGAAAACCATCAGAAGTGGTTGAACTATATTGCTGTAGTAATTTTTGTGGGTATCATCCCCACCCCAGTTTTACCTTCTTATTCCTGGAGGGTTTCTGGGTTACCAAAATTCTGGTGTTATGAGTTATTGATGCATATTTGTTATATTTACATGCATGCAATTTACTTTCAGTTAAAATTTTATTTGCTAAAGTATGATACTTATGATTCACACTCCCCCCCCCCCCCTCTCATAAGTACTCTTTCCATATTTGAATATTCCAATAGGGAAGAGGAACCACATGATGAGAGTTACTCACCTTTCCAAACCCCCATGAGAATTGAGGAGCAGCTCACTGATGAGTAAATTGAACAAATTGGATCACAAGGGGGAATTTTTGTTACCCAAGCAGAGATTGATGAAGGGAACCCCTAGGAGCCTCCTGTGCCAAGTTTTGAGTTAACTATAGAAGATTTTAGGGGAAGGGAATTAGACCATGTTTTGGAACAAGCCAGTCAACAATTTTTTGCTGATGACAATTTTGTAAGGTCTACGGCTTTCCATTAGTTTGCTTGGAGGCAAAACATGTACATTTTTTAGGAAAGATGTAAAAATATGAAAGCAGAGCATCCAGAAATGGATGAAGCCTCCATTCAAAGTCAAATAAAGGAACAAATAATTCAAGAGTTCCAAAATATAACCCCTGAAGAAGGGAGACAGATGGTAAAGGCTACAAATATTTTATTGTTGCCCAATTGGGACATTGCTAATGCCTTGATTTTTAATTCTGTGTCAAATAATTTGGGATTGCAAAATCTAAATAAAAAGGATTTCTTGGGAACTGCATTTAGCAATGACCAAGCTACTCTTGTCATGTGGTCATTGAGAAGAGGGTCTAGGGTTGCTCCATCACAGCTTGATAATTTAAGACTAACAGGGCGTATGATTGTGAGGAGAGTTGTTGATACCTCACATGTACAGGAAGCTCACATGAATGTAGATTACTCTCAATTTTCCTTGGCTACTGCAGAGAGGGAAGAAAAGGAAATGACTGAGCTGCATAGCAAGTATGAGGCAGTTGTGGATGCCTACAACAAAGAGGTAAAGAAGAGAATTGAGCTTGAGAACAAGCTAATGGGTAGGTCAGCAACACCAAGAACAGCATACCCTCGCCCCCCAGTTGAACCCTTCAAATCCACCCCCCTCATAGAAATACCAAATACACCCCAAAGGCCACAGTACTACATTGCTGAGGATTTTGAAGAAGAAAAGGGTAAACTATGTGCCTTACATGTAGAGTTGGAGTCAAAATATGAAGATAAACAGAGAAAAGCTCTCACATATTTGGGGGACAAAGTTGAATGGCCACTAATTCATGATCAATTGGCTAGGGTGATCAATATCTGGAAGGAATTGAAAGCCAATGATGAGGCTCTAAAACCTATCGTGAATAAATGGGTAAGAAGGGAGAAAGAAATGATATTTTTGTGTTTTTTTGTCATAAGGAATTCTTATGATCAAATTGAAAAAACCTTTGACATTGTTTCTGATCTTGCTGATTTTGACAATAAAATGATTTAGTTACAAAGAATAATAGTAGGCTACTTGAACAAGTACAAGAGCTAGAAATTTAGTTTGTTTCCACGTGCCCTATATAAAAGAAATAATTTGAAAAGCAAAGATAAATGGTCAAAGGAACTTGGTGATATTTTTTGTTTAAGGATGAATAGAATTGTAAATGAAACAGGGCATGCATGGTGGGCTACCACAACAAAAGCCATGGTGAAGGCCCAAATATTCTTTCATTCTTTAAAACAAGAATTTGTTGCTATTGATAATGAGGCTTAGTATGTGTTAAAAGGACAAAGAGATATTTTGCAATTCAATTGGCCTAATGATACATTGTTTGACAAGTGGATGGCAGAAATAGCTCCTACTGAACAGTTTGATGAAGATGAAACTGACAGTGATGAGGTGCAAGGTGAGGAGATCCAAATCATTAACAACTTCACTACACAAGCCCAACTAGAAGAAGAAGACAAGAATAATCAATCACTTTCAATTGCAGGCCCGGGCTCACAGGATGCTGATACAACCGAAGAAGAGAAAAAGTAGAAATTACTCCCACTATACAAGATAAAGACAATGAAAACCCACAGGTGGAGATTAATGTGCAATCATCAGAACAATCTTCATCATTGGCTAGCTTGGTAGTTGCATACAAAGAGAGATCAGAATAGCAGCCAAATCAACAAGAATAGAGGATGTAATAGAAAGGGGCCCACAAAAGGAATGTTTGATGTATAAGTCTTTCTGTTACTCACATTTTGTCATTTTTTGATAGGTATATGTAAATATTTCTTGTAAAGGGCACTTGTCATTTTCTCTTAACCTGAAGCTTGTTGCATCTCACAGTATATAAGTGAGATTCCAAGGCTAGAAAAAAGGGGGCTGATTTCTATTGTTTTTAGGTGATATACTTAGTTTTTTCGGTCCAATATTTTGAGCAAGTTTATGATGTATTTTCTCTGTTAGTTCCTGAGAATACATTAATATAGAATTATCTCTGTGTTTCTTCTTAAGGTCATTCTGAGTTTACTACAAATGTATACAATTTTCAAAGAAAATGAATACAAATTATGAGTTGTCCCCATATCAGTTCTTTCTGAATTTTGTCTCCTTTTGATTACTTGGTTATCTTGATATTGTATGAGTAAAGGCTTGTGCAATTGAATGCAATCCAATCAAGTTGTATATTTGTTCATCACTGCTATTAGTTTAATGGATTAAGTAAAAGCTTTGATGAATTTGATAAGGTTGCTGCAGTAGTAGAAAGGATTTTTGAATGATGAATTCTGATAAGAATTGCTGATAATATTTGTTGTAAGGCAACAAATTAGATCTAAGGATTTGTTGTAGACTCTGAACCCCAATGGATTAGGCATTGGTCAAATTGATCAGCTGGAAGAGAAATGTGTCATAAATGGTTTTCAAATGCAGAATTATAATCAATTTTACTTTTATTTCCTGAAGATCTTCAAATTTGGCCAGTACTTGTTTGCATGGAATGTTTTAGCTTCAGTTAGCCACTATTGCTGAGAACACGTGTAGACCTATAGAAGAATTTTGGCCAGATCTGTTATATGGGATGTGTTTATCAAATTGTCATGAATTATGCATGTATTTGAGGATTTGAGATGAGAATCAGAATGATACTAAAATAATCCTCATACAGTGTTTCCCAGTCGTGAATCATCCCTGGGTATACCCACCCTGGTTTTGCAGAGCCTAAAGAGCAGAAAACCACCCTTGGTTTTGTTGAAGTTGGGTCCAAATGGTTTGCACATATAATTGTTAATAGGAATTGGCTAGTCCTTAGATTGTGTGAGTGATGTCATTTTGGTATTGAGCATTTTGTTGCTTAGTAGTTTTTCAAAACACCAACACAATGTAAGCCCCTTCCCACCAGCAAATTTCCCCCTTCCTTGTGTGTGGGAGAAGGTTTGAACATTTTTGGGATGAAAGTTGTTAGATCTAGGATTATAGTTTCTATCAAACATTTGAATATCATATTATTGTACAATATAGGTTTAGGGAAACCTTGATCTTTACCAATATTTACCTATACCTCATAAGTAAACCTATTCTTGAGGCTTCTACATTTTTAGTAGTTGGCATTTTTTTGCTTATAGGTTCTAGAGCTGGCTTGGTTTTAGTTTCATTTGCAGTTTGACATTATATTTTTAGAGATCTATACTTGAACCCTCTACTAGCACTTAAGGTGAGTGAATTCCCCTCTTTTTTAAATCATAACACTTTCTCCTAGAGATTAGATTGTACATCATTTACAATTCCTTCTCGTAGGGAAAGAAGGGATGAAACCCAAGGCACCTCTACATTGAGAATTTCACGCATTTGTACTTCCCTTATGCTAATCACATTTTCTTTGCGATGAAGTCTTGGTGTTCTTCCTACAAAACAACCAATATACTTTGGTGAGAGATTGACTAACTTGATTGCTCACCATTTTGTATGTTACAATATATACCTAAAAATGGTCAACAAAAGTCGAAGTGATCAAATCAAGTCAAAATTGGGGATTAATTATCAAATCCTTTAATTAATTAAATTCAACCCATTTAGATTAATTATGCTTAAAATATCAAATAAAACTATGCAATTAATTTAATCAATTGATTATATAGTTCATTTAAATAAGTAAATCCAACCCATTGAAATCCTATACGTGGATAATTTAATTAATTGTTTGAATTAAATAAATCTTAAATTCTCTTAACCATCATTAATGGACACAAATCAATTAGCTAGTGAGAGAAGAGAATTTTGAGTATATAGATGACTCAATGAATTTGTTATCTTGACCATCCAATTCAAATAACTCAATTGTGTCCTTCATTTGAGACACCTCAACAAACACAACCCAACCTTATTTCTAACCCTAAGTTATTTCAACTCACGTCAAACTTACCCCCCAACCCTTAGGAAATCCTATAAATAAGATGCATTCCTAGATAAAATTATTTATTATCAATAAAGTATCTTTATCATAGTTAAATCCACTATCATCTTCATTACTATTATAGTCAAATTGAAATCCATTATCATTTTCATCCATACTAAAGGAAAATTGTGTCCATGTTTAGAGTAAATTGATCTCATTTTGGCTTTGTTTTAATGTATAATTAGCTTCAAATTTTTGACATAAGTTCAATGGTGTAGCTTAATTCATCATCGCAATCACTCTCATTTTAGGAGTTATCACTTTAGGAACACTTAACAATCCAAGAGAATTTGTATCATCCTTCTAATTAGAGAAACATATGATGTTTATCAATATTTTCAATTCAAAGTACTAAATAGCATCAATCTTTCATGTTTTGAGTTTATTTTGTGTAACTAATCCTATTGACGTATTATTTTTTGATAAACACTAACAACCCTAAGTCTTTCTTTTCTCTTACTAATGTTATTTTTCACATCATACTTGGTATATTGCATCTAATTGTCTCAAGAAATTTGTATTCCCTCATAAGAAGGGACATGCTTGAAAGTGTTATTCTTGATGGAGGAAGTCCATCGATCATTATTTCTAACTCCCTTTCAATACTACTACATATTTCATGAAAAATATTATAGATTTTTATTTTTATTTTTTTGGTAAGGCAATGGGCTAAAACCTTGAGTATTTATTATTTAATTATTATTATTTATTGAAATTAATTATTATTATGTGTTAAGCTCAAGTAAATTTGAACCCAAGACCTCCTAAATGTGAGGCTCGCAATTTAACATTGTGTTGTAGGCTCTTCCCTTGTAGATTTTCATTTTTTTGGAAATATAGACATGCCTATTATACTAGTGTGTCCATGCCCTTAAAGTTTATAAATGGTCCTAAAATAGAGAACTTTCTTGATGTAGATTCTGACATGACTACACTTTCATTGAACTATTTGAAGTAGGAGAGTATTCTTCCTTAAATTAATTACTCAAAGATGGATAAGAATACTTGGCATCAAAATGGTGAGTAAAATAAGGAGAATGGGATTCATCTAAATTATTACCATAAAAATGAATCCGAGTAAAGGAAGAGGGAGAGTTGACAAAATTGACAAAGGATAATCAAGAAGATATTTTCTCAAGCTAAACACACATTTTCAATAATTGGCTCATGAGTGTCAATACACAAGGATAGCTTTAAGGTTCCAATGCCTTTCAAATTTTTATAAGAATATTTTCCCGTGCAAGAGAGCTAAAAATTGTGAGTTGCCTAAGTATGAGTTTCCAACCACTAAGATTTAAAAGGCAAGATTCCTTTCAAGATTGTATAAGGAACATGGTTCTATATGTTAGTACAAAAAATGGCTTTATCATATTAATAATGTTTGAATGTGAACTCACTGTGGAGAATTACTAGCTATGGTTGAGTCATTATAGAGGATCATTTGATGCATAATTAAGACACTCATTATAAGCAAGGTAATTTTTAGTGGCTAATATTCTCCGATTGGCTAATTTTAGAAGGAAAAAAATAGAATTTTTTGGCTACTACATTAAGATTTAATGCAACCTAAATCACCAAATGCTTATAAAATTTAGTTCTAATTTTTTGTCTATTAGTAAGAGGTTGAAGCCAAGATTAATTATTATGTGTTTTGATTAATTAATGTTACTTATTTATTTAACTTAGTTAGATTTGAACCCAAGACCTCGCAGATAAGAGGCTCACTATTTACCGTTGTGTTGTAGGCTCTTTACCTTCTTAAAATATTTAAAATAATCCAATAATTTAATTTATTAAAAATATTAAACTCAAAGATTCACCACAATATTCGATACATGATTGATTTGATTCACCTAAGGATTGTATATTATTGTAGAAATTAAAATTATTTCACTTACAATTATCATAATTATTAGTTACTTTAGGGATATATCACCAATATTTAGTTTTTACTATTGATTTAAAATATAATTTAATGATCCTCATAATATTCCACATGAGATGAAAAATGTTCAAGTTTGATTTGTAATGCTTATGGGGGCTAAGATTTCCTTTGGATTGTGGATCACAATAGAAATCAATGGCCTTGAAGAAATTGTGGGTCCTATTAGAATTAAAAATATCATTACATTTATCTTACACAATACAATGAGGATTATTAGATTACATTTTTAAAATAATACTGGCTAAATATTATATTTTGTCCTTTAAATCCATCTTTACATATAGCCCAATAATTTTTGAAATGAGCATTCTATTTTAAAATGGAAGTATTTACCATGGTGATTAATGAACTTCTGATTATTATTGAGATTCACCAATAGTTTCTACACAAAATTTATGACTCTAAAATAATTGTCAATATAAATAGTATTTTAAATTAAAAAATTGAGAGATTTACCAATAGAAATTATTTTATTTTTCAAAACAATGAAAAATTCACCAATATTTTATATCTTTTTCTCAAGACAGGTTTCTTAAAGTTTACCCTGATTATAAGGTAACCATGCTAAAGGCATAAAGCTTTTTAGACTTAATATTAAATATAGGATTTTTATTATGCAACTTACTAAATAATAAGTGATGCAGTGCAAGGCAGAAGAATCCCCAAAGGAGATGTCCTAGTCCCCAACAAATAACCACACAGTGAAAACAACACAACAAGGCAACAATAATGCAAGATATGATACCAAATCAAAACTCTTTATTTATAGATATAACTGATTACATGCAATATGCCCAGCTGTAAGGCCTTCCAAGTTGGGCCAAATGCAAATAGCAATTGCAAATTCAGTTCTACAAGATCCACTTACAACTTGATCCAAGCTAGTCCAAATCCACAATTGGATAAGAACACCAAGAAAATTCACACTTGTATCCTCATGTCCACCAAGAAAATCCTCTAATTCTTAGGCCACAACCCTAGCTCTTCAAAATTTTCATCTACACAATCCCCTTAACTCCTCTAAACGAATGAATTCTCCAGCTCCCTAAAGACTCCACAAAACCCTTTATTTATACCCAACTAAGCCACAAGTCAGCCCAATGCATTACAAACTAAATTAAATCTCTCACATTAAATATATGTATACCACAAGTAGGCCACAACACAAATTAAATATCCATACATAAATTAAATGCCAAAATTTGGCTCACAAACAACTAGGCACAAACAAAACCAAAACCAATATTGGCACTCAGCACATACAGGACCACTCGGCATCCACTAGCTATAGTAACTCGACATCCACTAAGAGCTACAGTAGCTCAACATCCACTAAGAGCTACAATAGCTTGACATCCACTAAGAGCTATAGCAACTCAGCACCCACTAGGAGGTACAGTAACTTGACACCCACTAGGAGCTACAATCACTCGACATCCACTAGGAGCTATAGTAACCCAGCCTCCACTAAACATCTTGACAACAACAAGAAAATTGGAAACCACTGGCTCTCGGCTCCAATATGTAGGATTGCAAGAAAGCCTAGGATGGTCCTACATCAAACATCCCAAGTTTGAAAAGATGTTCTAGTAACTAGAAGAACATCTTCTAGGATTCAACACATTTAAATTTGAAACTGGTTCTTCACATACATATCCTCCAAATCTTCAACTTGTATACTCTTTCCCTTGTTCTTCTTATGCTTTTTCACATCCATCTTAGGTGTGCTATAGGTCTTCTTTTCACATTAATCTCCAACCATCTCAGAATTTTCCAACTCAACTTGGCTACCAATAGTCAGGTTCCTCCTACCAAGCTCTTCATTTTGCAAAGGAATTAGGAAAAACTTCTTGCCACATTTCTCAATAGTAAACACATTCTTGACACAATGATGCATAGCCCTGCAATCATATTTCCAAGGTCTACCAAGCAACACATGACAATTGTTCATGTCCACAATATCACATAACACTTGATCCCTTTACTTCCTAATATGGAAATCAACAAAGCATTGTTCCCTCACTTCCAAAGAATGTTCACCTTGCAACCAGCCAATCTTATAAAAATAAGGATGTCTTACTCTATTCAAACCAAGTTTATGAACCATCTCCTCAACAACAAGGTTATCAGTACTACCACCATCCATAATCACCTTGTAGACTTTACCAACAAATCTACAACAAATCCTGAACAAACTAGTCCTTTGACAAGAATATAATGTCCTCTCACTAACTAGTACTCATCGAGCCAACAAATTTTCTCCATGCCCAGGTTGACTATCTTGAACTACAACATCATTTATAATAGCAGTTGTCCTTCCAATCAGACATTAAAAAGATCTATGTCCTTTAGCACATCTGAAACAATTACCTTTGAGTCCACCTCTACCTGTCCTCCTTTTCTAATCAAAAGGTTTTGGTTCACCTTCTACACTCAGTTTAGCTTGTGCCAAGCTATCCTTCTTCTCCTTCCCTCTAGCATTACCTTGACTTTTCCTTTTCAACTTATCTTCTACCTTTAAATCATATCGATAAGCATCCTCAACTGAAGAAATATTCAACATACCAACCTCATCCTAAATATTGAATCTCAAACCATTAATGTATCGAGCTACGTTTTCCTTTGACAATTTTGTATGACCAGACTAAATAGTCGACTTGTAGAACTCCTTAGTATAATATTTCACAGACATATCTTTTTGTTTTAAATTTTGCAACCTTTTAAACAACTCAAGTTCATAATCAGTAAGAATGAACTTAGCTTTCAACTTAGTCACCATCAATCTCCATCTAGTAATCTTCATTTCACCTTCCTCTTTTCTGTCTCTTTGCAATTCCTTCCACTAGAGAGCAACATGTCCTTTCAACTTAGTTTGTGTTAATGTTATTCTAAGTGGATCCTCAATATCCTCAAGCTCAAAGTAGTCTTCCAATTCACCAATCCAATCAATCAGGTCTTTAGGATTCAAGGTACCTAAGAAATTAGAAACCTCCATCTTATGCTCCAACTTCAATTGAGATCCAAGTCTAGCAAACTGACCAACCCTAGTTCCAATAGGTCTCTCCATATGATCAGTTCTGTCCTCACCACTAGATCCAGCAACTTCCTCATAACTACCTTCAGTGCCCACATGCATAGGTACACCACCTAAAGCACTTATAATTTCAGCAATCATGTCACTCTTCATTAATGCAATCTCATATCTGAACTCTGCTCTAATCTTCTCTGAGATCCTTTCTACCATAACATCACTAAGATCACCAATTTCCCTAGGGTCTTCTTGGAGGCATCTTCCAAAATTTTAGCAAACCCTAAGCAACAAGTCCACCAATCTAGAAGATCAATCAACCACAAGAGCAACCTTCTCTACAAGTCCTGGTGTAAACTGCCTCAACTTCGGCGATCTGTCAACACACTTAGGAACAACCTTCGCTTGGATACCATTTGATGTAGTGCAAGGTAGGAGAATCCCCAAAGGAGATGTCCTAGCCCTCAACAAATAACCACACAGTGGAAACAACAGAACAAGGCAGCAATAATGTAAGCTCTAATACCAAATCACAACTCTTTATTTATAGATATAACTGATTACATGAAATATGCCTGGCTGTAAGGCCTTCTGAGTTGGGTTGAATACAAATAGCAATTACAAATTTAGTTCTACAAGATCCAATAAGATCCACTTACAACTTGATTCCAACTAGTCTAGATCCATAATTGGATAAGAACACCAAGAAAATTCACACTTATAGCCTCAGGTCCACCAAGCAAATCCTTTGGTTCTCAAGCCACAACCCTAGCTCTTCAAAATTTGCATCTACACAATCCCCTTCACTCCTCTAACTGAATGAATTCTCCATCTCCATAAGGACTCCACAAAACCCTATATTTATACCCAACTAAGCCACAAGTTGGCCACAACACAAATTAAATACCCATACATAAATCAAATGCCAAAAGTCGGCTCACAAACAACTTGACATGAATAGAACCAAAATCAATACTGGCACTCAGCATCCACTAGTTACAGTAACTCGGCATTCACTAGCTACAGTAACTCAACATCCACTAAGAGCTACAATATCTCAGCATCCACTAAGAGCTATAGTAACTCGACACTCACTAGGAGCTATAGTAACTCAACACCCACTAGGAGCTATAGTATCTCGACATCCACTAAGAGCTACAGTAACTCAACCTCCATTGAATAGCTCGGTAGCAACAACAAAATTGGAAACCATTGACTCTTGGCTCCAATATGCAGGATTACAAGAAAGCCTAGGATGCTCCTACATCAGTAAGCCTAGTGACTTATCAATAAAATAGTGATTCTCACATGTGTTGAACATGTAGTTGTACGAATCATATTTATAAATTTAGTTTAGTTGGCTATTATAACAACTTAGTTATTTTTTATTTAAAAAAAGTAGTCAAAACTAAGGGGTTGGCCCTTTACATTGGTGGTGGAACAACTAGCAAAAACCTTCTGACAACCAACACAAGACCAATTGGCAACCAGCACACAACCAAATAGTCCCCCTAACAGTTTGTATCAAAAACATAATAAACAATATACCAGTATATAGAGTTACTAGTGTTCCTACTTTTAAAACTAGTAGAGTTCAACAATTTACAAACTGCGCGTAGTTGGTCATCGCATTGTACCACCTACAGCCCATTAACAAGTTCAACATAAAAAATAAAACCATCAACAATAGATGGAGAGAGACGTGATTAGTTTTTATATGCAACTTGAAGACATGATTTAAGTAACATTTTAAATGTTGTGGTAACTTTGAAAATTTCTAATAAATATTATTAAAAAATATTTGCTAATTCTAGTTTTTTTCTTGGTATAATTTTACCAAGTTTTTCCACATTTTATTTTGTTTTATATGTTTATATTATTCTTTATAATTTTCTACAATTCTAATTTTCAAAAGAAATACTACAATGTATGTAATCTCGAACAAATCATATACTAGCCATTTCTTTCAATTGTCAATTATTCTAGTCTTAATAATCATATCTGATAAGGGGATATATAGAACTGTATGTCAAAGATCAATACCCCCCCCCCCCCCCCCACAATAGAGTACTACATAAACTAGTGGTTCTTAGGTTTACGTCCACCATCTACATGAAGCTTTTTTAAATGTCGTTTATTAGTTAATCTTATTTTTTATGCCTTTAGTTAATTACTTTATCATATTCTTTTTACGTAAAATATGATAAGCTTTCTTATATAAGCATCTACTTGCATAGGTTGTTCATGCTACTTGAATTTCTTGTTTTGGAAAAGTACAAACCATTTAGAAGCATAATACTCACTATATTATCTTTAGGGTTGCAACTTCAAGTGTTCATTGGTGAATCGAATGGGCTTTTATCCTCTTCTAATTACAAGAGTTTTCTATTGTGGTATATTCTTTGTAACATGTATTTTATACCATTTATTAATAAAAATTAATATTTTTGATACCAATTTCCCATTAATTTACTTCACCTTGGACATGGAATTATATAAATCTCATCAACATCTCAAACTTTTCACTAGAAGAGAGTGTGTCTCCATTATCTTAGCTATAAATTTTCTCACATATGAAGTTGTCCTCTAGCAATTACTAAACCAAAATTGAATAATTGGTATTAGAATGTAAACAATCTATCTAATGATGTTTGTCACAATATTCATCTATTTAGGTTTGCACATCACAACACTTTTATTTGATTCATGTCAACAAACAAAGCATAAATAAAATAGTCAAAAGGAAATATGACTCTTTGCTAGCTTGTCTAGATGAAATGGTGTTTTTATCTACCTCTCAAGCTGACCAGGGTCACTTGAATGAGGGGATTCAATTTCTCATCCAACAACACTAGAAGATATTGTGTTCTTTAGAGTTGAGAGATTTCAGTTTCAATATTTTTTTGTCATTGCTCACTTATAGCACAATACTAATTGGCTCATAAACTCCTTCCTTAAGAGGATTGACTATTTCTAGTGATATCATTTGCTACCCTCGCCTAAAGGAACTCCGGTAGTGACTGACAACACTTTCCACATGAATGGATTGGTAGTCATCAATCCCATGTATAGAACAAAACTCCTAGATTTACAAGTTCCTTAGTTCAATAGTAATATATCTATGAATTCAAAAAACACTTTCCCAACTATGGGATAATTAGTGCCTAGGAAAATATACTCGTATAGGTACAAATGTTGGAATCACTATTGTTGTTACACCAAAAGCTCGAGCTGTCAATGAACATTACAACAACCAAAGACAAGGATCCACGGGAGGCAGTTAAGCACATGTCACAAATCCATCAGTCTATGTTGGACAGAGCCACCAACCTTGAGGGGATGGAGGCACCGACCTCCCAACAATCCACCCCTCAGCATGACCCGAGGGATATGAACCCGTAACCCAACGCTCTGATACCACTTGTTGGAATACAAACACCACCGAGAGGGGGGGCGAATCAATGGTTTAAAATACTTTTCAAAACTTGAAACAATTACAAGTTATAAAAATTTAACACATGAGCAAGATAGTTAATGAATAACAAAAGTGGTAAAATAAATAATGAATAACAAAAGTGACACTATTTTAACATGGAAAAACCCTTAGGACAATATAAATCACCTAGAATTATTACTCATTGTTTCAACTTTACATTAAACCCCAAGGCTTATTTGGAAAAAATAAATGGATATTTCTATCTATCCAATTACAAGAACATTCTCTTCTACTACATTCTTTGCAACTCATGCATTTTGTGTCATTAATCAATAAAGGACAAGTTTTTCCATGCAATGGTTATATAAATCACTTCAACATCTCAAGATTATAACTTTGTCCATATATTGAGTTATCATTTAAATTCCATTCAACTTAAGTTGGCGTAAAAATAGCTTTTTACTACGCATCAATTTGCCCAAATTGAGGATAGAATGTACAATTTGTATGTTATGTTATTATATTAAAGGATAAACCCTAATTCATTTTAGGCATCCAAGATTCATCTCTTTAACTATGAATATTGTGCCACCGTGTAGAGAGTATCATAGGACATTGTTAGCTAGCTTCATAGAAATATACTATGCATACAACATAGTTGATTGGTGTTCCTTTCACTTATTCAAAGCACACAATATGAAGAAAGATCTTCACATAACATGATCTCAACACCACCGATTTTTGGACGAAGTCTACAAATTGAGTCAAACAATTTCTAAACATCATAAGACACATAAAAATTAGTTCTATCAAGTTCATGTTCAAGTTTGTACTCATAGAAAGGAAAATCATCTCTATAACATAAAATTTATTTTAAAAATAAAATAATTAACAATTTGTACAATCATATCAATTACAAATCTGATCATATAACAAAGTTGGATCACTCACAACAATCTTCAACAAATTAGTCCATAATTACTTTGATATGAACTCAACTCATTATTCTTTTAACTAATTAATTATCATAATGTGATTTATTGTGTATCTTTGCACTTATAATTAAAAAACGTTTTTTATTTCTTTACGCTAAACAAAGGCGATTTCATTTGTCTAATCACGAAGAACTTTCATTAAAGATGAGCGTACACTACCCTTTTCTTTTTAAGCTTGAGTGTTTGTCAAATTCAAATGGTGGTAAATTACTGATTTCCTCTTTTGCTAGTAGAGTTTCATCCAACTTCAAACACTTCAAATTTTCTAAAAATAAAGAGATTATTAAGCCCCACATTATTGACAATGATTGAACCAAATCCTAAATTTATCCTTAATAGCAAAGATATTTAAGGCTTTATGACAAAAATATTCATCAAATTCGGCAATAATAAGACAAGTGTACTTGCATGTGATAAATATTTTCAATCGCCCATTCTCGATTTCTTTTCCCAAGACCGAACTGATTGTGTAAGTCCCATTAAACCTATTAACGCCTGTCTAAAGTGTCATTTAAGTACGTACTTCCCTTGTTCAGATTTCTATTAATTACGATTAAACCTCACCTCATTAGTTAAATCGCAATATTCCTTGGAGATTGTGAAGTTGTTACGGATTTTGATATTCATATTTTAATATAACCGTAGGGAGGAGAGTATTTGGCTAAATAGCAATAAGTTTTATTAGGACAGCTATGAATTTATTATTTTTTTACAATTTAGCTGTTTCTTAGAGAAGTGTATCACTAATTAAGGAAATTTTCTTAATAGTGCACTTTATGTGCGTTAAATTTCTCAATTATTAATTTTAAAGTTAAAAATAGGATAGCTAGAAGTCTATTAGTAAGTTTCTTATACATCAACGGTTCATCATATTTTATTCTTTTTATTTTACAATTGTTTCATTTGTATATCAAGAATATACACCTTTGGTTAAATAGCTGAAAAAATGTACCTGATTTGATAGTTTTCTGAAATTATTAATTAATTTATAATTAACAGGTTTTGTCAATTATAAATTTTATATTAAAAAAATTAATAAATTCAGAAAACCATCAAATCAGTTGCATTTTTTCGACTGCATAGACATCACGAGAATATACAATTATTGGAGGATTGAAGGTGATATCTAATTACTTAAAATGGTCATTCAAGGCTAAATAATTGTAAGTTGAGCATCCTAACTTTGGACTTCTCGATATCCTACACAAAACTTTCAAATCACTCATATTTTTTCAGAGCACCTTACTCGGCAACTTATAACTAAAGTTTTAAAGTCATATCATCAAATATGATGTCACATCAACATGTTTTTTAGGCTAAGGTGTCCACCAGAGCTTCCAAAAAAAAGTGAGACCAACTATGTGTATTAAGGACCCCTATACTTTTGCAGCTGATGTGGCATCACAGAATTAGTTGTTTTTTGAGAAAATAGACTCATTTCTTTCAATTATGGGGCACTGTCACTAACAAAAAGTAACTTTAAAGCTAAAGGATTGTAACTCAATCTTTTGTACACATTTGACGAGGATCATGGTAAGAGGAAACAATGTCATCCACCAAGGTTCAAACCCCCTTGGACCACTCTCAACTCTTGGATGATTTTGAGGAATGAGATCCCTACTGAATATTAAATCACCAAATATGAGTATTATGCTAATGGCTGTTATAATCATTAGAATATATTGAACTATATGTAACTATATGTCCCTCCCCTACAACGATTTGTTAAATAGCTAGAGCCAAAAAATAATTGTAAATAACTATGTCCCACAAAACAAAGTCAGATGTAAAATGTAATCTCTTTTCCTATAACATTAGGGGTACGCTTCCCCAATGTAATTAAACTGAACATATATTTGCTGGTGTCCACTTCATCCACAGCAGATGCCTAGCTAAACAGAACATTTGTAGAGCCAAAAACTTTCCACGCAATCACAAGAAAACAGAAATTGCAAGGCTGTCAAGAAACAAGGCATGATTAGAAATACCCAGAGAGTTGGATAATGGATTGTTTTGCAACGGTTGCATGCAAGGAAGAGAAGAGACAAATGGAGGGAAGAATAATTGCTTCATTATATGCTGTTCCTGCCACAGGAACTGAATAGAGGAGCATGCTTGTAACTTGTGCCCCTCCCCATGAATAACTCATCTCCACTCCTCCTTGTACGGGTGTTGCCCTTGTCAGTTTTTTTCCCCGTATTCAGTGAAATAATTACTCCCAGAGGGCTTTCAATAGAAAAAGGGCTACCTACACTACAGTGCCCATTTGTCCAAACAAACGCGTTACATGCCGTTTTAACGCGTTCGTTTTTCCTTCTGACAGTTCGATATGAAATGATGGTTTATATGCCAGAAAATGAAAGGACCAATACCCTGCCAACTCAACTGGAAGACTTGGTTGTTTCCGATTACTATTTTGCTTCTTCCATTCTTGCTCATTACCTATCTGCCCCTGCATTTACAGTTTTTATCTCTATCCCTCTTCGTTCTACCAAATGCTTTCTGCCATTTGGATAAAAAGGAGCACGCGTGTCACATTTTGCCCTGCTTTCTCCTCAGTGCAGAATCTTCTTCTTCAGACATGATGCTTCCAGTTTCTCTTCCCGATTCGATTCAGTCACCAGTTATTGCTTGCTCGGATTCTCAAAATTTGGGAAAAACATTGGGGACGTTTTCAAATTTTAGGAAAAAATGAGGAGAAAGATTGTTTTATAATATGGGTTTTCAAGACATTGATTGACAGAGAAATATATATTTGGTAATAAATCTCTACAATGTATAAGTTTTGCATCAATATTGTAGATCACTTTTCGTGATCTGTTTTATCAGAATGAGCATTGTTTTCTGCTTAACTAGATCAGTGTGATCTAAAACCTTGATACAAATCTTAATCCAACATACGGAATAACATTTATTTCGACAGTTTGAAAATTCTGTAGACTAATTAAAAAATGGTACCGTAGCATGATCTTTCTTTCGAAAGTTAGAAAATTCTGTAGACTAATTTTAAAATGGTGTACTGTAGCATGATTTTAATATAGAATTTGTGTCGATGGAAAGATCGTGACATTGAGAAAGGTTGTTTCCTATTACATCGAGGGCTTTGTTTAAGTATTCTTTATTACTTTAAAAAAAGGCGATGTCGTCCATGAATTCATAAAATAGTCTCAAGGCTTGAGCTGCCTTGTAAGCTTAATCAATCAATTTTAATCTACACTTAGAAAACTGATAATGGCAATGTCACCATTTTGGTTAAATAATTGATCAAAGGCCATTTGCTTTCCCCCTGACACTTTTAGGCTTGGTATATGTGTAACCAAGTTCGAATTCCTGCTACCAATAGATTTTAGAGATGCTCTCAATTATAAAATCTTTTGCTTGTCAAAGTGAATCAAAAAAGTTTTACCAGCCCCAAGAACGGAAAATCAGTTCTTCTTTTGGGTGCAAAATAGCTTGTCAGTACAAATTGGTCAAACCGGTGGAAGGCAGACATTTAGAGCATCCAAAGGGAATAGGAATGCGAAATAAAGAAAGTGGCAATGTTAGAAAGGACGATTAAAGTTGGATTCTGAGATTTATGAGTTCTTTCATTCATTTCTTTACCAGAAAATAACTTTGGGGTTTTCACCTTTGGGCATGAAAAGAGAGATTCCGTGAAATTAGTTTTTTCACCTTATCATCCTTTTAGGACATGATTAACAAAATAATAATAATATAGTCTGTCACTGAAAGATTCTTATCCACAACACCATTAATCCACAGCACTAATAAAGATATTCTCTTTTAGCCTTTGTGCATTCTTTAAACCATTGCATCAATTTTGTCATAGGGATGACATGGAAAATGTAAGCAGAATTTATAATCAGCGAATTTTTATTGTTTTCATGATTAGTAACTGGGGTTTACAGAGAAATAGTCAACAAATTGCAATGGAAAAACTCAATCTCAATCGCTGAAAAACAGAAGAATAAACCTGGTGGGAGTTTTTATCTTCACAATACACCAAATACAAAACCCTCCTGCTTTCCTTTGTATATTTCTGCACAAAAATATACCTATAGCTATATGTATATACGTATAATCAATCTCCCCTATAACAATCTCTCAAACACGCCAAAACACTCTCGCCGTTAACAAATCAATGACGGACGGACGGACGGACGGACTGACTGGAATCAACTGCATTCACTTACATCACAATCTCACTCCCGGGCTATGCCGATCAGGATTAAAAATCCCTTGTAACAAACAATCATAATAAATATTTATTATAAATATTATATATTTTGGGGGTTTTCATTTTTACCACCGTTGATCTGCTGCCCTGTTCAATCTTCCATGGCTGATTTTTCTCCTTTTAGGAGAATTGGTGTTTTGAGTGCTTTCACTGCTGATACAGGCCGCGGCATCCAGTACTCCGATTGGACTGTGAGGCGTTCCACTTGAAACCTTATTTGGACTTGAGCAAACGTCCATCACAAGCTGCTGCATTAGATTATAGCAGCTGACGATTTTCTCCTGCACGGAAGAAAACCAAGATCAATTTTCCAGAAATCTACCTTACGAATCCAATCAACATAAACAGAACCTACGCCCTGCGCCTACAAAAGATTTGAGCATTATTTTAAAAGGAGAATCCATTTCTTGAGCATTTCTAAAAGGAGAATCCATCTCATAAAGGGGAATCCATAACGAAAAGGTATCAGAAATTGCGGACAAATCTATTTGCTATCAAAGCAATTGAAGTTTCAAGATAAATTAAACCATTATCCAAGATAAAACTGAAATTATACTGTCGAAGCAAAACATTGATCCATTTAAAGCTGAAATTATAGAATCGGAGAAAAATATCGTTCCACTTAAAGCGGGAATTATACTTGATTGATTGCTTTGGATGATAATATCGCTTTTTTGTAATCCGCGGATTCTGTCGGTAAAACCTCCTCACAGGCACACATAACGGCTGCCGCAGCAATCGATGATGGCCGATGAACCAAGAAATCAACCACTGCAAGATTGAAAGCATTGAATAAGCACTTGACGAAACCGATGGAGATATTTATTGATAAAAATTGCACAAATTTGATTATGGGTAGGCGTTTTGTATTGTAATTGAATGCTATTCCTTTCTACCTCTATTAGTATTGGTAATGAAGGCGATCGTTCTAGATATCAAATCTTGAGGCACCACGGGAGTGCTTTTGAGTCTGTACAAGAGATAATCGATGAAGTTAAAAGGTGTAATGGAGCATACTCTCCATTTCAATGTTGTCAGGATTAGGACTTCCATTCTGTATATTGTCCGAGCTTCAAAAACAAATTTCGGGTCTCCAACCTGCAGATTAGTAAAAACAATAGAAAGTATTGAGCTTTTACCATAACCAAACTTATGCAACTCCTCAGCTTTTACCATATTGAAAACAGTTGAACTGTGAGAAGAAGCTGAAATATTATTTTACCTGCAAATTAGTAGGCGACCGAATCTCCGTCTCCTCCATTTTAGCTGCCAGTGACAGACACGCAACTGATAGTAACTGTAATGGCCACCCCAGACCTTGCTGTTTAACAAGACAAGGCAAAGAAATCTTTAATACCGCAACAGTTAAAATTCAATGCGAAATGGAGCTGCAAAGCTTCAAAGAATGCGTTACCGGCAATTGATAGATTGACAAAAACCGATCCAGGTAGCTTACAGATAAGTATCTCGTAAGCGGTCTGAAGTTATGATGCGCTTGAACCTGCAAATAATAAAATGCGCTCCTTAATTCTGATACAGAAAAGCAAATAGGATTTAAAGCAATGATGCTCTTAATCAATGCTATCCGATTTCGCGGAGCCGGCTGCTGCTGCATGATCTAAAAGCGGGTGAATAAATTTTAGAATCTATAACAAAACTCAAAATATTTAGTTATCTGGACAGTGAGCTTCAATGTACCTTCTGCATCCAGCTGATTGCTTCTCGACGAGCCGTGATATCTAAAGCGCGATTTCGATAACGCTCGACGTAATCTTCCCGTGGAAGATGCTCTCTCTCTTTCCCCACTAAGAAAGAGATTATCTCGTCGTCTTCGACCGGAAAGTCTGGCAATCCAACGAGCTCGACGCACTTTAAAGTCTCGACCTTGTCCTCGGGAAAACTCGAACTCGCGACCTCATCATCCCATCCTCCATCTTCCTTGCACAAGAGGCTCGACTCGCAATCAAAACTAAGGGCCATTTTTACAATACAATCCGCTCAAATTGCAAAAGACCAAAGCCTGCCGCTGACATCGTCTCTCCTACCGAATACAGTCTTCCATCGCTCTTCCGATCCCTAAGATTCAAACGTCACAATTTCGCCCTCCAAATTTGCATTCTTTTATACAAAATGTATCAAACAGAAAATTTCACCATCTGCAACGATCCTTGACCGATCCTTTTGAAAATCTACAAATTTGTAACATATTTACATAATCTTATACATTCCACAGAAACTAGATTTCAAAAACTGCAACGTTTTGAAGGCACGAGAAAAGATTTCTAGTATATTCAAGAGAAAAGATGAAAAAGCCCACAATCAAATGAGATTTCCACGGATTGAACCCGGCCAGTGAAAAATCTGGCCAAATCCAAGAGAAACCCCTCAGACGCAGTTATTATGAGAAAATGGACCGTTCATGGCTGCCATTAATACCATCGGAGAGGTTTTTTTAAGAGTTATTTCTAGTGATATTCTTTGCGAGCGTATCTTACTCTAGCAGGGGACTCGACAAACAGAACGCTGGCGCGTCAGTCGACGGACTTTCGTTTTGTCGTTATTGCCGTCGTCCCATCCCAACGTTATTTATAGGAGGGATATTTTTTCTTTCTTATTTTCGCGCAAAAAAATTCACTTTTCCGCGCTTCGTTTTGTGGTTTCAATTTTGGCGGGTAACTATCCATCTCCCGCTAAATTTAACATGTTGCCCATTCACTCCACTTAACGAATGGATTTTTCCCCAAGAACTGGTAATTTAAGTGTAATCGATAGAAAAAATTTAAGAAAGAATATTTTAGATTACGAGTCTTGGTGTTGGCCATTCACTGCACTTAACATATGGATTTTTCCCCAAGAACTGATAATTTAAGTGTAATCGATAGAAAAAATTTAAGAACTAGCTTATATATACCTATATATATATTACGCCGAGAGTAATCGTTCTCGAGGCGCCTATTTTCATTTAATCCCAAGGTTATTTTAATCACAGTTGGGATTTATGAAAATAAAAATAGGCGCCTCGAGAATGATTACTCTCTGCGTAATATATATATAGGTATATATAAGCTAGTGGCAGTCGCGGCACACCAGAAAAGTATTTTTTAATTTTTCTATTTTTGATAAGGTTAGTATTGATTTTTTTATTTCTTTTTAAATATAGTTGTATAAACTTACTATAAAATAGTAGTAGTATAAAATTATTCAACATTTTTTTAAAATTCTTATTAGTTTAATTGAGTTTTATTTTAAGGATATTGTTAGGTAAATTGTTATATTGAAGAGTAGAGTTAGGGTTAGGGTTAGGGTTAGAAATAGGGTTAGGGTTAGGGTTATCGTTAGGGTTAGGGTTAGGATTTTAACTAGAGTTAGGGTTAGGGTTAGGGTTAGGATTTTAACTAGAGTTAGGATTAGGCTTAGAGTTACAATTAGAGTTAGGATTAGGGTTAGGGCTAGGACAAGGGCTATTTTAGGATTACGACTATTCTTAGGGTTAGAGTTAGGGTTAGGTTTAGAATTAGAGTGTTAGTGTTAGGGTTAGGGTAAGGACAATGATAAGAATTAGGGTTTAGGTTACTATTATTGTTAGGGTTAGGGTTAGAATTAGAGTTAGGGTTGAGGTAGAGTTAGAATTAGAGTTAAAATAAGGGTTAGGTTTTTAGTGAAGATTTAAGTAAGGGTTAAGGTTTGGGTTAGAGTTTTGAATTGGGGTTAAGGTTAGAGTTAGGGTTAGGATTTTAGTGAAGATTAAAGTAAGGGTAAAGGTTAGGGTTAGAGTTTTGAGTTGGGGTTAAGGATAGAGTTAGGGTTAGGGTTTTAGTCAAGATTAAACTAAGGGATACAGTTAGGATTAGAGTCTAATTATGGTAGAGTTAGATTTATAGTTAGAGTTAGAGTTAGGGTTAGAGTTATGGGTATGGTTGGGGTAAGGTTTAGGGTTAGTGTTAGGGTTAGAATTAGAGTTAGGGTCAGGGTTAGAGATAGGTGTATAGAAAGGGTTAGAGTTAGGGTTAGCTTTAGGGTTAAAATAATTGTTAGGGTTAGAGTTAAAGTCCATTTATGTTAGAGTTAGATTTAGGCCTACAATTAGAGGTAGGGGTAGGGTTACAGTCATGGTTAGGGTTAGGGTTGGAGTTAAAATAATTGTTAGGGTTAAAGTCCAATTATGGTAGAGTTAGATTCAGGGCTACAATTAGAGGTAGGGGTAGGGTTATAATCAAGGTTAGGGTTAGGGTTAGAGATAGAGAAAGGGTTAGGCATAAGGTTATTGTTAGGGTTATGTTTATATAGAGATAGTGTTATATATAGAGGTAGCATCAAGGTCAAAGTTAGCGTAAGGGTTTGAGTTAGGGTCAAGGTTAGAGTTAGGGTTAGGATTAGGGTTAAAGTCTAGATATGGTAGAGTTAGATTTACAGTTAGAGGTAGGGGTAGGAGTAAGGTTAAGGTTAGTGATAGGATTAGAGTTACGGTTAAGGTTAGGATTAGAGTTAGGGTTAGAGTTAGGGTTATCAATAGGGGTAGAGAAAGGGTTAGTATCAGGGTTAGGGTTATGGTCGAGGATAGGGTCAGGTTAAGGGTTAGAGCATGAGTTTGACTTAGGGTTAGAGTTAGGGTTATAGTATGAGTTAGGGTTATAGTTAGAGATAGAGTTACACTTAGAGTTGGGTTAGAATTACAATTAGGGTTAGGGTTAGAGTTACAAATAGATTTAATATTACAAGTAGGGTTTGAATTAGGGTTAATGTTAGAGTTAGGGTTAAGGTTAGAGTTTTAAGTCAAGTTTAAGGATAGATTTAGGGTTAGAGGTAGGGTTAATATTAATGTAAAATTATGGTAGAGTTAGATTCATAGTTAGAGTTAGGGGTGCAATAGGGTTACGGTTATGATTATGAGTGGAGTTAGACAAAGGGGTAGAGAAAGGGTTAGATTATGGGTTATGGTTACGGTTAGGTTTATATATTGAGTTAGTGATATATATAGAGTTATATCAGGGTTAAGGTTAAGGTATGGGTTTGAGCTAGGGTTACAATTTCAGTCAGCATAAAGTTAGGGTTAGGGTTAGGGCTATATTATAATTATGATAGATTTATATTTAGAGTTAGAGTTAGGGGCAGGGGTAGGGTTAGGGTTAGTGTTAGTATTAGAGTTAGGGTTAAGGTTAGGGTTAGGGTTAGGGTTAGAGATAAGGTTAAGGTTAAGGTTAGGTTTCAATTTATGGTTAGAATATGAGTTAGCGTTAGAGTCAAAATTAGAGTTAGGATTAGGTTAGGCAAAAAGTAGGACAATGGTTAAAGGTACAATTAATGTTAGTGTTAGAGGTAGGGGTAAGGGTAGGGGTAGGGGTAGGGTTAGGGTTAGAATTAAAGATATGGATAGAGAAAGGGTTAGGGTCAGGGTAAGGGTTAGGGTTAGGGTTAAAATATGAGTTAGGTTTAAATTCTAAGTTGCAATTAGGCTTATAGTTTGAGTTAGGGGTAGACAAAGTATTAGAATTATGGTTAGGGGAAAAGTAGGACCACGGTTAGAATTACGATTGTTGTTATGTTTAAAGTTACATTTAGGAGAGCAACTTGTTCTCCTTACACATGCCTCTTACCATAATAGAGCAATATAAGGATTACAATGTTCCTTATGTAGTTTTATAACTTTAATAGTTGCATTTATAAATAGACTATTGATTAATGTTAATTATGCTTAGCATGAATAGTGCACAATGAAGGACTACTAAATGTTAACGAGGTAATGATTGCACTTAAAATGAGTATAAAATGAATATTCTACGTTAGAGTGGATTAATATTTAGAAATAAAACATCAATTTTATACATAATTTAATGATCAACATATAAATGATATATCTCATGTTAAAGATTTAATAATACAAACACAAAGGTCAAGGAAAAAGATTTGAAATATTTGCAAGTATAGTTGAGAAGAATTTGAGCTAAGAAGTTAAATTGTTTATTTATTTTTTTGATACATAGATGAAAGGAGAACAACATCTCCTAGTACAATTCTCTAGATAAAGTAATAAGTGAAATACTAAAAAGTGTGAAATCATCATATGGACCATGTGTATAGTTCTCCATAATGATGTAAGTACATCACATATTCTTCAGAGATTAAAATTGTATTACGACCTTTGTTCGTAATATGATCATCATAGACCTCTTTCATCATGGATGGAAATGCATCTACTTTTGTAGATGTGTTGCGTACATATTTCGCAACATCTTCCATCTCCATTATCTCTATCTCTTGTACATGATCAATAGATAAAGCTGCATTCTCAAGAGCTTTTACCATAGTTGTACAACACTGTTTAATTATTCGTGCACACTTCTGAAACTCTGTCTCATAAAAATGATTTGAGTCTACTGAAGAAGTTGGGCTCATGTCAACAATGCTTGACTATCTATCAGAGGCTTCCATGGCTAAAAAAAACATGGAAAACAATTTAGAAAGCATTATCACCAATTTAAAAAAATAGAACAAATGTATACTTAATGAGAGGGATAAATATTTTATATCAATAATGGTCTTGAAAAAATAGAACAGGTCACTTAGTACAATCAATTGTGGAGAAAATGAATATAAAACCAAATTGTATTAAAATTTGTAATGAAACTTTGGGTATTGAAACATGGTAATATTATGACCATTCATGGATAGTGAAGAATAGACAAACATAGATTTAAAATATTGAGTAGCAATGTATTGGTTGAAAGTAATGAAGCAAAAACATTATGATTTATTTGAATTGAAGAATGCCTTTATAATTTGAAATAATATTACAAACTTAATTTGTGGACCCAATTGATGATCATAGTTAAATTTACAAATTAGAGAATTAGTATAATAAAATTTTAGTGTAATGGTACTTGCAAGCATTAAAATGTGCAAATAAAAAGGTTATCATGTCAGATTGAGCATATCAAATTATACTTTTCATTAACTGTGGAATATGAACTATCAATGTGCATAATAAGAATAACAACATAATAGTTGATGATGATGATCACATAATGTAGTAGAACAAATAAATCTTTATTATTAAATAATATGTTTCAAAACATCAATGATTTTCAAGACTTCTCAGTCTACGTTCTTCTACTTTTCTCTTTGAAAGTTGTTTCCCACTTTTCATTTTCTCATAATGGTCGTATGTAAAGGGTGGCATTATCCTCAAACCTTCCAGTGACTTAACACGAGATATCCCCACAAATGTCAATCCTGGTCTTTCCCTTAGACCTATGTCAATTGTGGCTTTTGAAAGAGTTAGCCCTTGAGATTTGTGAATAGTCAACGCCCATGCCAACCTTAATGGTAGTTGGAAGGTCCTACCCCTTTGCAATGGTGCTATTGGTATTATGTTTGGATGGTGATCATCAAATGGTACTCCAGAGTAATTGTGAAATTCAACTGTAACATATGATGGTGGCTCAGGTGGAGCAGTTCCTGGTTTGTAGACAATATTTTTGATATTTCCCAATGATCCATTCACAAGACCAGCTTCTATCCATAGATTTGTAGTCAACATTACTCTTGCATTGTTACTAATCAATAACTTTGTATCAAGTTCCTCGCTTGATAAATCTTCATTTCCATTACCATTCCTTGACTTGGTTGCAAGGCTACGTGCAACTGGATGTCTTAAAGAATACAACATCCTCATGTTATGGTTATGAACATTTTCATTTGTAGAGAACAAATGTACTACCCTATCAAACTCATTATTGCTTGCAACATCTAATCTTATAGGTGTTCGTGTCATAAGCAAGTTCCAGTCATCTATTTGTGGATTCGCATCTCTCACATTTGTGAGAAGCTGACGAAATCTTTGCTATTGGATATTTTCTCCATCTTGCCTAAATACTTATCTAGTGTAACCACTGTCTTGAATTCCTGCCATAATAACTTTGCCCGCCTATTGCTAGCATATGTTGGTCTATCATTAATAGGAGGTAATTGCCCCAAATCACCAACTAAAACAATAGATACACCTGAAAGATAGTTGCAAAATTTTTAGTTACATATATAAAGTAAAATCAAAAGATATGTATTCTATATGACCAATCTTAATAAGAATTAGAAGACATTAATAACACCATGTGATGTACTGGAAGGGATACCTCCAAAGCTTATGTCTACTTTATGTGGGAAGGCTTGTCTAAGTCGACTATTTATATTTTCCAGCATGTTCTGGCCAATGAAGCTCATTTCATCAATCAAAATATATTTGATATTTTCCATCTCTTGTTGAAATTTTGTAAGTCTTTTCCCTTGTAGTTGGGCAAAATCTGTAATTGGAATTCGCAACTTTGAATGAATGGTAGATGCTCCTATATTGAAAGTTGCAACTCCAGTTGGTGCAAGCAATAGAAGAGGAGAAGGATTTGTCATCGATGCCATTTGAAAAGATTGATTGATGGCACCAATTAGATAAGACTTTCTCATTCCTGTTGTTCCTTGAATTATCATAAACAAAGGATTTCCCACTTGATTGCTATGGTAGTGTGTCAGAATAATGTCGACTGCCTTTTGTTGCTTGTGACTAAGAGTTGTAAAGTTGATACACTATGGAATGTCATCATACATAAGAAATCCATGCTTTTTCATTTTAGGTATGAAATTTATTGCTCGGATTGTCTCCTCTTCACTTTGATATGCACTACACCAATTTGTATTTCTATCTATATCTCTTCTTCCCAACATGTCAATTTCAGAAACTGGCATATGTTGACCACGATGTAACCTAGATATTATTTCCCACTCATGTTTTGTAGTATTTTCTTGAATGGCTCCATTATCTTATGTCTCTGAATCACTTGAAGGTTCATTATTTTGTGCATGTTCTTGCCTTCAGACATGCCAAGGATTATAATTAAGGGAGTCCCAATTTGCTACTATAGTATCATCATCATGACCAATGTCTCTCTGAACATTATGAAAAGGTTTGTATAGTAACAACTCAGACAAACAAAAGTTCACCCACTTATCAGAATATCATGGAGGAATAGAAAAATACCTAGGAAAAACTCTAACAATAGCCGCTTTCTTTCTTGGCCCCCATTTATTATCTCCTCTTATTTTAGGATTATATAACTAGGACCTTGTTGCATCAATCAAACTGATACCTTCCATACAAAGTGGTCTTGTTTTATAACGATCAACAAAAGATTTTGTGAGTTCTTCCTCATTTCTATCATCATTGATTACCACAGGTTTTATAACTTCATGTCAGACATTTAGATTGACAAACTTTCTACTACACTCCACCAACGGAAGTTCTAATAACATATGGCATGTTTCTTGAGCTCCAATATCTCTTTCTATAACTATCTTTGTTAAAATATTTCTATATGCCCGTGATGCTAAATCATCAGGATTTTCAAGATTTGAAAGACGCATCAACATTTGTTGATATGTTTCAGAGCTTCTCTCTGCTTTTGCTGCATACTTTGCAATATATTTGATAACTGCATGTCTTGAAAGGACAGGTTGCCAATCAACATTAGCCCTCCACAATCACAGTATGTATTAGTTGTGTGTATTAACTCTGTCATCATTTCTTGCTGGTTCAAATTTTTTCTCACCCGATTCTGCATCGGTATATAACTTTGATCCCTCCAAATTTAATTGCCAAGGAGCATTATACCTGAAACATTGGTGAATACATATGTAGTTAACCCAACTTGTTAAAAAATGTGAAATAGAAAATTTATACATAATTTTTTTTGAATTTGATTAACCTGCAAACCATTCTTCCTCTTTTTCTACGAAGGCATGCTCCCTCCTTGCAAACAGTGTGTCTCTCAACACAATTGAGTATCTGTTCATAATCCTGGTCTATATCCATCTCAACTAGTTGCATTGCATGCTTCAGGCATGGATGCTCACCAAAATTCTGGAAGACCTATAAATGATAATTCATAGATTATTCTATTGGATAGAGGTGAGAAACACATATTAATATTTAACTCATTTATAATATGAAACTTACATTTATGTTTCTTTGATGTGGATCATGTCTAGGATTCCAAGCATGAATAATGGAATCAAAATATCTCTCAGCACATTTTTGTTCATCCTCATTTGACCAATTAATAGTGTCCATATTTGGTGCCCCTTTGAGCCATAAGAAGCCATGAACATGAGGTGAACCACAATGTTGCCACTCATATCTACACCAAAAGTCCTTTACTTTCATACCTTTTTCAAGTATTTCTTTCCTGAACATTGTATTCCTTAAGTGCATGTAATAAGTGAAGGTATGCGGATAGTCGATGATATTTTTCCTTCTCCATCTTTGAGCCTCTTGTGGATTAGTAGGTGTTGTACCAGGCATTAGTGCATGTAAATCAGGCCATTGCATATCCATTGCACTTAATGTGAAGAAAATTGTAGGTGTGCCAAGTTGGTCAAGCAAGTCAGTTAATTCTGCTTTACATTTTGCCCAATATGATCTTGTTCCTCTTAGACTTGTTCCAAATTGCATTAGCCTATCTATGAGATTATTGCAAGGATATTTTCCATATGTTCGCGCAATTCATGAATAGTTATTGGCATTTCCTGAAAGCTCCTTTTTGCAAAAATAGATGTTGAACTTTGTGCGCAATGTCTCATTACCATGTTCTGCACAAAATACCTAATTCTTGGATGTTTTCCAAAGCGATGATCCCTATATTTGATCAAATGCTTTAAAAATTCATGCAAGTATACCCGTTTCATTCTAGGCTCTAACCAATCACATCTTCCATCTGGAAACAATGTTGGGAAAGCCATATCCAACAACCCAGATGTGACATACTCATTGATAGGTGATGCACCTATAGATGGCCACTCAATTAAAGCAGATGGAATTGCATCAGGATTATTAACCCAAGCATGAATTAATTCCATTTCCCTTTGAGCATTAGGTGGCCTTGAAGCCATAGAGTTTGTGTGCTCAATTATATTACCTTCATCTGTCTCCATGAGAGGACCTAGGAATACAACTTCATTTGCATCAGAATCAAACTCCATGTGCACTGTCTTTAATCTATGAAAAATATTGTCATCCCTATTTGAAGGCAATTCATTAAGAGCACTTTCATCTATCCTGACATCTGCATAAAATTTATCATTTTCAACTTTGTATTTCAATGCTCTATAAACATGATCCCTATACATAGTAAAGTTATATCCTGTACCACGTTGATCCCTTCTTCGCACGATGATGATTGGTAAATGATCAATTGTGTGTGGCAAGACTTTTGATAATTGTTCAACAAGCTGAGGAAAAGTAATGGTATGTCCTTTATACTTATACTGACCTCTAGTTGCATGTGTAACTTGCAATATAGGGTTTGCAAGTGCAATGAGCATCTCTTCAACTTGAGTTAAATTTGCAAGCTCTGGTGGTTGACATCCTGGATCCATATTATTTGAAGATGAAAACCTATGAATTCCTGTCTCTTGACGACACTTATTGCATATTGGACCCTCACTGGTGCGATATACTTTCATTCCTACATATGATTCCTGACAAACATAGCATATCTTTGGTATTTTCAAACTATTTATCTGATATCTAAACTGCATTTGGAATCTTGTAAATTCGGATTGAAGCATACCATTTGGATTGGGAATGTTTTCTCTATCACCTTCTAATTCATCATTCACATGGATTTGACTTTCATGTTGTGGTGTTTCTAGGACACGTTCTATAGATGGAGACCCTTCATACTAAACATTTAGTTGATTGTTTGCATATATAGGATGTTCATGCATGTCACTTGCTTGCACTTCAACATGTTGGACTCTGCACCTTTGTGTATCTGGAAGGACCCTCTGAGAAGTACATTGATGATTATTTCTCTGTACATTTCTGTTCTCTCTTTCATCATTTTCTAGTTGTGCAACTGACACTTCAGACCTTCTTCTACCATAACTTTGCCTATTTCCTTGATTTAATGTTATTCTTTGTTGTTCTGTTTCATTTTCTTTTTGTTGTTGTTGTTGTTGTTGACGTCTACGGTATTCTCTATGATATTCTCTTTGATACTGCCTTTGGTATTCTCTTCTTGCCTCCTCTGATTCAAAATTTAACCTAGGTCTCACCATAGCTAGTACAAAACTAATATTAGTAAATTAAGCTATATTTTTCATGACACTAAATAATTTTCCATAGAAACCATATAAATTAGTAAACTTCATCTATTAGAATGTGTATATGATTTATTTAAAGGATACTTTATTTAGTAGACATCAGAAAAATTATAGCAATGAAGATTATTATATAAGTAGTTAAATTTATATACAATGTTTGCACGAATGAAGAAAATTTATATTTTAAATGAGTAAAATCAAAGTATCTGTGAATGGAGACAAACAATTTAAAGATTTAAAGATTGCTGAAAAATATATTAATTAAGAATAAATGAAGAAAGTATGAACAATAAATAAGAGAATACATTAAAAAAATTATGAAAATACATTTTGTTAAAGAAATATACAAATATGAAGATATATAACGACTTTTTATTTATGAAACATTGGATACATCATTTTAAAAAACAATGGTCTAAACGACCTTTTATTGCAAAACACATGTATACATGATGTCAAACTTTGCAATAAAAAATGGCAACACCAAAAATAATAGGTAATCCACTTTATGAGACAGTGAATTCCCATTTTCAAATACAATAGAGTAATACCCAAAAAAGATGTCGACCTCTACTAAAAAAACCCAATAACATATTCAATTCCATTGTCTTAGTATCCACCTTCCATTAACCCATTCATGAGATCGACGTAACTGCACTCGAGAATAGGGTTGAAGAGTTTGAGTATGTGGAAAGTAAACTTCATAAAATTGTCATCGACTAAGTGGAGACTTAAATTTATCAACAACAATGCCTGACCACCAAGAATTATTCTCAAAGACGTCTACTACAAAATCCAATGGGATGTACTATGGAAGAGAAACAATTGGAGGTGTAGGTCTAATATCCTCTAGAAAAAGCTCCTCTAGAAGAGGTTCTTGTGTGACCTCATCAGTTATAAAATTATCATATTGAATGAAAAACTTAGGCCTGGGAGCATTGGCCACATGTCCAATAATAGTGCTAGGGAACCATGCTCCCTGGAAACCATCCTCATGAGAACGAACTTCAACTTTTGTCCCATAATTGAAGTTCATGTTTTATGTATACCTTTAACATTAACACAATAAATAAAAAATATTTCATTATTTCATTATAAACATATAAATCAATCCTCAACACAAAGTTAAATATTTCTAAAATATTCATAATAAAATGCATATGATCACATAGATGCAAACAAAGTAATATTTATTATTCTACAAAATATTTGCAATCTAATGTATCAAATATGGTGACATTGTTATCCACTTTTGTAAAATTACATATATTTTTAATTACAACTAACAGTATAATAAATTGCTTACTATTATAATATTTAAAAAATGGCGGCATTGCCTTCCACTTTTCAAAGATTGATGCCTAAAAATGAATTTTGATTCTTTTAAAATTGCACATAAAAATAAACATAAATTAAATGAATATATGGTTACTCTAATTTTCAAATAACAAAATTAAAAGTATAAATTTAATTTTTCTTATTTAGAAACAAATAAATTGATATTCTAATAAAAATATATGGCAGCATTATCATCCACTTTTGAAACATTACAAATATTTTTAGATATAGCTAACATTATAATAGATTGCTTACTATTATAATATTTTAAAAATGGCGAAATTGCCTTCCACTTTTGAAAGATTGATGCTTAAAAATGAAATTTGATTATTTTAAAATTGCACATAAAAAATAAACATAAATTAAATGAATATATGGTTATTCTAATTTTCAAATATAAAAATTGAAAGTATAAATTTATTTTTTCTTATTTACAAACAAATAAATTGATATTTTAATGAAAAAATGTGGCGGCATTATCATCCACTTTTGAAACATTAGAATTTTTTTTTTTCCTATTAGATATAAGAGAATAAAAAAAAGACCAAAGGTCACCAGAGTTACATCACGAGAGCATCATGAGAGCATACAAAGAGGCCAAGCCTCACAACGAAGGAGCTGAAACAGCTGTACAAAAAAAAAAAAAAGACAGGAAGGAACTATCTAACTGAGAACATCATGGTGAATGTCGACCCAGGCCGTCCAACCTAAGGGACCTTCCATCCAAACAATACTTTTGTGCTCTTGCATCTGCACCAGCATAGCAAGCTCCTCTTTCCTGGCATTCCCCTTATCTCTGACTTCTTTGTTCAGCTAGTTGCACACAAGCTCAAAGATATGAAATTCATACAACGTTCTTCGCCACTGGTATCCATGTTTGAGCTCATAATAGAAAAAGGTAGCATGCCCATCGTGGAGGAACCTCCGCATCTTATCCTGCTCAATCACCATAGTGGCCTGCACCTGCAAGGATATTTTAAAATAAGTGAGTTTTCAAAAAAACTCAGTAAGATCCCTATGCTTACCTTGATACCTTTCCTTGTTCCTGCACTTCCAGAGTTGCCAAAGAATGTTAGACGACAACATATTCCAAAAAAGATTGGTGTCTTTAGGAAGACCATTAATATAACCAGAAATAATATCAAAAATATTGACATTAATAGGATAAACAATGCCAAACATGTTCCATATCTCCTTAGCAAAAATACAGTCAAGAAATATGTGTCTGCTAGTTTCAGGGACTTTACATAAATTACAAATATCAGAATTCGTAAAATCTCTTTTCACAGGCAGCTTATCTAACAGAAGTAACCATTTAAAGCATCTAATCTTGGGTTCCACGGGGTTCTTCCATAAGATATCAAAATACTTCTTTAAAACATCAGCATCGAAAGAAGAATACCAAACAACATTGATATGATCTAAAATATCAGTATTATTCTCAATGATTTTATAAATATTCTTGGCCTTAAGAAGAGTAGTAATGATACCATCAGGCCATTTACACTTAAGGTACTTGTGAGAATCAACATGACAAATAGTAGGGATACCAATAATAGCTTGCACAATCATGTTATAGGTTCTTTTATGAGAGTCAGGGATGTCAAATTTAACCTTCAGCTCCTCCCATGTCATAATTTTATCACAATCAAATAAGTCCATAAAAATTTTAATGTCGTTCTTGGTCCATAGTCTGGCATAGCACCCTTGGGTAAGGGCCAAAGGTTTACCATTTAGGTGAAGATTCCACCAAATGGATCTTTCGCCATGGATTTAAACATTAGAGTGAAACTCCTTGTTAGTGATAAATTGTCTAATATGGTCCCAGGCCTTCCAAATAGACTTAAAGACTACAGAGCCTTGAACCAAAACACTGAAGTTACCAAGAATGAGATCACAAAAGGGGAGGCCAGTCCAAGATTTAGCTGTCCTCGGAACACCCCTCTCAATATTACTTCTAACCAACACTTTCCAAGGAGCATCACCCTCCATGGCTTGAAAAATCCATTTGGCAGACAAAGCTATACCTTGAGTTTTTAAATCCTTTAGCCCAAGTCCCCCAAGGGTTTTGTCAGTATGGCACCAGGCCCACTTGATAGAGTGGATCTTACTGTTTCCCTTGCCATCAGACCAAAGAAATTGTCTGATGGCCTTCTGAATTTTAGCAATCTAATAATTATTAAAACACCAAGCAGAAGAATAGTATATGGTGTATGAAGACAAAATTTTCTAGCACACCTGAATTCTGCCAGCCAAGGAAAGTGCCCTATTATGCCATTTATTCAACTTATTGACAATCTTCTCTTTGACCCACGACCACATGTCTTTCAGGTCAGGCTCAACAGAGAAAGGTATGCCAAGATACCTAGTAATCCTGTCAGGTCCTCCCCATAGAAAATTATACTGAAGAAACCAATTCAGGGGCCGCTCATCCCATCCCAAACAAATAGATTTGGTTTGGGATATCTTAGCACCAGACATAAAACAAAACAGATTGAGCTTCTCTTGCATGTTCTTAAAGTTATTCTCAGAGAGCTCTAAGAATAGAGCAGTATCATCCACAAATTGACAATTGATGAGCTCCTCATTATTGGGAAAATAAATGCCTCTAACTTCCTGAGATATGGAGTTATCTCTAAGGATATAATACAGAGCCTTTGAAGCAATAACAAAGAGAGCAGGAGCCAGAGGGCACCCCTGCCTGATGGATCTCCCAAGAGAGAAGGGAGCAGATAGCATACCATTGACCTCAATCTGAGTAGAGGCGTCTTTAAGAAGCATAGCCACAATATTTATAAAGAAAGGAGGAAAACCAAAAGCCTCCAACATCATAAGAATAAACTTCCATTCAACCTTGTCATAAGCCTTCTCAAAATCCAAGAGAAGCGTGGTAGAGTTCTGATGAGAATATCTAGACCAGTCCATAGCCTCCCAGCTGGTTATGAGATTCTCAAGGATATATCTACCCTTAGTGAACCCAGTTTGGGTAAAGTTAACAAATTTAGGAAGAAGATTGACCAATCTAAGAGCCATAACTTTAGCCAGAATTTTGTAAGAGACATTCAAAAGGGTAATAGGCCTCCAATTCCTAATAAAATTCTTATCCCCCTCTTTGGGGAGAAGCTTAATAATCCCTCTGTTAATATCCTGCCCCAAGGTACCATTGGTAAAGGCCTCAGAATAAAGATCAAAGAGGTCATTGCATATCCAACCAATGTTGGCCTTATAGAATTCAATTGAGAAGCCATCAGGGCTCGGGGATTTCTCATTATTGAGAGCCATTATAGCACCTGCAATCTCCTCCACAGAAATATTCCTAGCAAGATCAACAATATCATCTGGACCTAATTTCTTAGGGATAAGATTCTTACATCTGGTTTTGGTCAACTTTGCCTTAGGAGAGTCCTCTGAAGCAAAGAGAGTCTCGTAATAGTTAGCAAAGCCTTGAGTAATAGTCTCAAGATCCGAAATGTCCTGGTTATCAATAGAAAGTCTATCAACAAACTCTTTGATGCACTTATGCTTAAGAAGGTTAAAAAAGAATTTCAATACTCTATCCCCATATTGGAGCCAGTGGGATCTAGACTTGAGCTTGGCTCCCCGAATTTTAAACTGCTAATGTTTTCTAAGAGCCTCCTTGGCAGCCATAACCCTGGACAAAAGCACCATGTTAGAGGAGTCACATTGGATGCTCTTCTTAGCAACTTGCAAATTAGTAGAAAGATGTTTTTCAACAAACCTATAGTCCTTAGCTTTTTTCTGTCCAATAGTTTGCAGAAAAGTCCTCCATGTCGAGAGGTTAGTATTCCATCCATCAGTATGGGATAGGTGCTAGAGATTGATTTTATTTAAACCTCTAATAATTTGAACAGCAGTAAGGACATTCTCATCCAAAAGGAGGTTGGAATTAAGAATGAACTTATTGCTCTTAGGCTTTTGCTGAATAGGACTACTAATGAAGTTGACCTTAGTCAGAATAGGATGATGTTCGGATAAAGTGGTAGCAATGACTTGAACAATATTGCCCACACTATCAGGAGGAAAAGAAAAGAAAATCTTGTTAGCATAAAACCGGTCAAGCCTGGAGTATATCCTAGCATTTCCCTGTTGGAAATTGCACCAAGTGTGCCACAAACCAGGATTAACATCCTTGCTTCCAGCAATAGGATCAAAAAGACATTTAGAGCTTAATAGCTTATTCTAGAAGGATCGTTCATTGTCCTTCCAATGAAAAGGATTACCTCTTGACTTATCCATATAGGACTCAACCATGTTGAAGTCACCACCGAACAACCAAGGGATGTCATGAAGACCAGTAATCAATTTCCAGAGCTCAATCCTTTCTTTAGGTTCATTAGAGGCATAAATAGCACAGACTTCGAAGGTATTGTTATCATGTTGCAAAGTAACCCAAACAGCCCTATGATAGGGAGAACAACCACTACTGATAATGCACTTCTCCCATTTATTATTAATAAGCAGGGAAATTTCGCGTCTACCTCTCACATGATTAGTGTAAAGTTTAATAGCGTCTTTCCAAATATAGTTAAGATTGGAATCCAAAGTGAATCCCACAGCCTTGATTTCCTGCATCATAAAAAAATATAAAGAATGCAGAGAATTCAAAAAATGCTTAATAACAAATTTCCTATCGGGGGACTCTAAAACCCTAACATTCCAAGAAAGACAATTCATTGGAAAATAGTGTTAAGGGAAGAACCCGCCAAATACTCATGTTCAGTTAAGGCTAAGAAGCTGTTGGAGGTCTCCCCCTATTTAGCAACTAGCGATTTATTTTTTGAGCCAGGTAGTCTACCTCTCCTCCTGGCAATAGAAACACCATAAATCAAATCCTTCTCAGTCTCCACAAAAGAATCCATATTCATGGAAGGACCAATTTGAGAGCAGGAAGGAACAGGGGCGGCCGAAATGATCTCAAAATCATACTCCTCACCAATCTCCTGAAAAATTTTTGTGGGGAGTTTTCGAACCTGATCAGCAGCAGGGGGATTATTCCTGCCATCTCCTTCCTTGGTTAATCTATGTGAAACGGTCAACACCAAGTCAGAGGCCACACAAATTTGGTTCTTAGTGCTATTAGGGCGGAAAGGTTTAGGCGTAGAGTTATTAAAACCTTTCTTCCTCTTCTTTTTATGGGGAACGACAGTGAAACCATCATCATTGTTAAGATCTATAGCAGCATCAATAATAGGGAAGGATTGAAGACCATCATTATCAGTAGGCTGCACAATAATACCTGAGAGGGCTTTTGACATAGAATGGTTCACATCTTTGGGGGGGTTTTCGGGGAGAGGCTTTGAAGAGGAGGCAGGAGGAGAAGAGATCTTCGAAGCATTGGTCTGCATCTTATTATTAGCAATAGGGAGATTGCTAGCATCCTTGGGGGAAGCATTGGAAGGGTTGGGCTTCCTATTAACTATAGGACAATCTCTGCGCAGATGCCCTTCCTTTCGGCAGAGAAAACACGCATTCATCCCCCTAGCACCTCGACAGGGCAACAATAAGCTTCGCTAAGAATTTTAATGGAAATATCAGCAAGGATGTCCTTACCAAGGGATAGGGAAATAAGAACTCTGGCATCCATATGCGGGACGAGCCTCACGATTTCATCCATAGGGATGATTTTCCCAATAGGAGCAAGCAAGTGTGGCAAGAAATGCCACAGAAAGGGAGGAACGTTTTTAACTAGCACCCACCTAGGTGCTGAGAGAGCAAGAACTTCTTCATGGGTTGCCTCAGGTGACCAGACAATGGCCCTAAAAGATGTCAACCCGACATTCCAATATTGTTTCTTAACAATCTCTTGCTGGGCATCATGATTAACAAAGAAAATAACATATAAACCTTTTTGCAATTGCCTACAGAAAGAAATATGCAACCCTAATTTATTATTCCAGTAATTATGAAACCAATCATCCATAAACTTTCTTGGAGGACATTTTTCTAAATCAACAGCAGAGTAAAAAATCACAGTGTCTCTAAGCCTGTCTTTCTCTTTTAGCATTTTCGGATTGGGAGCAACAAAAAAAGGATTCAAGGGAGCAGCGGGGATCTTACCTGCTTTGGATGATCCAACATCATGAACACTTGCACACTTAAACTTAGCCCTCGCGTTAATGCCTGGAGATCGAGCCACGACCTCAGAGAAAGACCTAGGTCGATCACTGCTGTGGGCGTTGGGGGAGGGAATGCCACCATTCTGGTTGGTTTTATCAGCAATCGAGGAAAACTTACCTAGTACAGACTTGGCGCTTTGGCCATTACTCTCTGCCTCCATCATATTACAATATTTAATTTTGTTTGTGGGAGGAGAATCACCCGGATCGATGGGATGCACGGATGAAGCCATGCGTCCACCAAGGTAGCTGGGAAAAAAATAATGCTGATTGCAGAAAGAAATCTTAGTTCGCCAAAAAAATTGTAGTTCGCAGATCGCCTATCGAGCCAAAATAATTGCATGTCGAGCCAAAATAATCGCAAATCGCCTATCGAGCCAAAAAATTCACAGTTCGTACATCCTCCATTAGAAAGTAACATTAAAATAGATTTCTTAGTATTATAATATTTTAAAAATGGTGGCATTGCCTTCCACTTTTCAAAGATTGATGCGTAAAAGTTACTATTTATTCTTTTAAAATTGCATATAAAAAATAAGCATAACTTAAAATTAATATATGGCTACTTTAATTTTCAATCAACTAAATTAAAAGTGTAAATTTAATTTTTTAATTAAAAATGAATAAATTGGCACTTTAATAAAATATTTAGAAAATGGCGGCATTGCCATCCAGTTTTTAGATATTAATATATAAAGATTAAATTTAATCTAAATGTAAATTACAAAACTATTATAATTGAAATAGTAATCTAATTCAAGTACTCTAAATCAATATACTAATCTTAATGAAAACATCACAAATATTTTTTCAAATATAATTAACATTATAATAAATTGCTTAGTATTATAATATTTAATATTATCTATACTTAGAACTTTTTACATATCCTTTATTTTCTCATTTTTTAATCATATAAAAATAAAGACCATGCGTAACATCATTTTATTATTCAGAAGAAAACATTATTTATTTATTTATTTCTTTAAATTATGTAAACAAAATTTGTATGGAAAAACTTATTTCATGTTTTTAGGTGGTTGTTTTAAATTTAACTATTAAAAAATGTTGTTTCCTTCTTTCTTTTTTCTTTTTACTAAAATTTTAGTCACTTTTTGTTTTCAACAGTTGTCATTAAAAAACTCATTTATTTTTACTTTTATTTACAAAGAAAGTTTCCAAAATTACGTAGAGAGGAAAAAAAATAAAATAGAATTTTAAAATGAGCAAAAGGAAAGGAAAGTTTTAAGAATTTTAGAATGAGAAAGGAAAGGAAAGTTTTAAAAAAATTAGAATGAGAAAAAGGAAAGTAAAGTTTTTAGAATTTTGAAATGAGAAAAAGGAAGGAAATGTTTTTTAATGTGGAAGTTTCTATTATGTAAACAAAGAACTGTATATAATAAATTATGAAAGATTCATAGCAATGGCTAATAAGGTTATTTGTGTGCTCATGATTTTTAACTAGTGAATAAGAACAATTGCCTAATAAGCTAACTAACTTTTCTTGTTCTGATTTCAAAAAGTTAAATATCTAGATGGAAATAACATTGTTCTCAAAACTCATTGATAACTATTATACCATTTATCACAAATATGAGAAAAGTTGCTAAGTCTCGAATTATCCCATCAGCAATACGGTGTAAAGGAAAAAAACATTCAAGATAAATATTTTTTTAAAAATATGCATACATGGTCCAAGAAGAGATTATGTATTTGGGGATCTCTAAGCCTTGAGAAAAGCACTTAATGTTAAGAGATCAAATCAAGGGACCATGACCAACTCATGCAGCAACATAGAGGAAAAATAGAAGAATTAGTTAAGATACAACAATGAGCGGAAGATTTTCATTTTAGAGAATATTGCAACAATTTACAACAACTTCAAACACATATCGATTCAAACATATATGGATATATTGCAAGAATCAACAACAACTTGAAACACATATCGATTCAAACATATATGAATATGCCACAGAAAGAAAGACCAGTATTTACGAATGAAATATGGTTGAAAAAATTTAAATCACAACCTTACTTAACTCACGGCTTGTACAATCGATAATTACTTTATCTAACTTAAATGCCTCCTTCGGATCTCCTCACACATTGTAAATGAGCAAGGTAAGAGACTTTTGCAGAATAGAAGAGAGACGGATATAATATATAAGGAATTAGAATTGTCCTTACGACTTCCTGCCGTTACATGAGTTATATTCGAATTCTTTAATTCGATCATCTTGAAAGAACAAAAAGGAAATGTTTGAAATGACATATTTGCATGGCTAATACTTCAAAACGCAAAAACAAATTTAAATGCATGAAACGCCACCCGCATAGCCGACCTCAGTGGTAGTTATTGTCACTGCTTACTCTTGCTGTCAGTAGCATAATTAAAAATGCATTTATTATATTAGTGTGTAACAGCTTTCATTTCTTTTTTATTGACAAGGAATCTTGGCATATTCCAATGCTGGGCATTTGTGCTACCATAGTATAAAATGCCTCTCGATGTAAAGAATATTTTAGATTACGAGTCTCGATGTTGGCCATTCACTGCACTTAACGTATGGATTTTTCCCCAAGAACTGGTGATTTAAGTGTAATCGATAGAAAAAATTTAAGAAAGAATATTTTAGATTACGAGTCTCGGTGTTGGCCATTCACTGCACTTAACGTATGCATTTTTCCCCAAGAACTGGTAATTTAAGTGTAATCGATGGAAAAAATTTAAGAAAGAATATTTTAGATTACGAGTCTCGGTGTTGGCCATTCACTGCACTTAACGTATGGATTTTTCCCCAAGAACTGATAATTTAAGTGTAATCGATAGAAAAAATTTAAGAAATAATATTTTAGATTACGAGTCTCGGTGTTGGCCATTCACTGCACTTAATGTATGGATTTTTCCCCAAGAACTGGTAATTTAAGTGTAATCGATAGAAAAAATTTAAGAAAGAATATTTTAGATTACGAGTCTCTGTGTTGGCCATTCACTGCACTTAACGTATGGATTTTTCCCCAAGAACTGGTAATTTAAGTGTAATCGATAGAAAAAATTTAAGAAAGAATATTTTAGATTACGAGTCTCGGTGTTGGCCATTCATTGCACTTAACGTATGGATTTTTCTCCAAGAACTGGTAATTTAAGTGTAATCGATAGAAAAAATTTAAGAAAGAATATTTTAGATTACGAGTCTCGGTGTTGGCCATTCACTGCACTTAACGTATGGATTTTTTCCCAAGAACTGGTAATTTAAGTGTAATCGATAGAAAAAAATTTAAGAAAGAATATTTTAGATTACGAGTCTCGATGTTGGTCATTCACTACACTTAACGTATGGATTTTTCCCCAAGAATTGGTAATTTAAGTGTAATCGATAGAAAAAATTTAAGAAAGAATATTTTAGATTACAAGTCTCTATGTTGGCCATTCACTTCACTTAACGTATGTATTTTTCCCCAAGAACTGGTAATTTAAGTGTAATCAATAGAAAAAATTTAAGTAAGAATATTTTAGATTACGAGTCTCGGTGTTGGCCATTCACTGCACTTAACGTATGGATTTTTCCCCAAGAACTGGTAATTTAAGTGTAATCGATAGAAAAAATTTAAGAAAGAATATTTTAGATTACGAGTCTTGGTTATCAATAAATTTAGTATTTAAATGGTAATATGTTGATGCATGAGTTGTAAGGTTTGGGTATATATGTCTCTTAATTTTTATTATTAATATAGTCAAGTATGTTATTAAAAAAAAATAGGGGATAAGAGACCACCTTTTAAGAGTCAGGCAAAGTTCAAACAAAAAAATACACATACAAAGTTTAAACCTAGAGAACATAGATAGAGTATCGAGAGCGAATTACATAAATAGAAGTCAAAGGGTGACACCAAAGGATGTCTACCATCCTTCCGATCAATCCCACACATAAGTCCAATTCGAAGTCATGTGTGGGAGGGACCACCCAAATAGATTAGGAAAGTAACAAATTATATAAATAGAAGTCAAAGGGTGACACCAAAGGACGTCTACCATCCTTTCAATCAATCCCACACATAAGTCCGATCTTAAGTCATGTGTGGGAGGTACCACCCTTCTTATGTACAGATAGATTAGGAAAGTAATGTGATTTACAAAAACTTACCAAAACCACTAACCTCCTAAAAACTAATGGGAATCATCTCTCATCGTAGGCAAGAGTTGCAAGAGCCCACTTACAAATTTGAATCTATTTTCATAGAATGCGAAATTGAATGTAGAGATAGTTTGGAAAGTAATTTATTTTAGAAAGATGTAGTGAGATCGTTTTGATAATTTTGTGATGTAATAAGGTCATTTAAGGTCCATTGATGTAGGTAAGGTCATGAAGATGGTGTACAAAGAGGGGGGTATAAGTCCACATCTTTTTTCAGAAATCAGGTAAACTTGAACTTGGACGAGACATTTGAGGGTCATCCGCTCAAAATGACAAAATATGTAAAACATATAAATTGTAATAATATGAATCTACTTTCTAAACTACTAGAGTTTTTACAAAATGGATAAGATTAGGTGGGTCAAACCCTTCACACACAAAAAATAGTTTTTGATATTTTTAGAGAATATAACGTAGTTGTTCTCATGTGCACCATAAAAGACATAGTTATATTTGGTATTTTACAAATCCCTTTGGTAGGATAATAGTTAAGAGTGGTATCTAAAAGTTGGATTTTTTTGTAATTTTTTGATGCCTATTTTTTTGTTAATAAATATAATACCCCCTCTAATCATGAAATGTAATATTAGATCATAATAGTTCAAATATAAAAGAATGAAATGAATAAGTAAAACTAATTAATATTATTCAATTTAAAAGTTTTAAAATAAAGATAATATAAGAATTGATAATTAATTCTTAAGAAATAATAATAAAGAAATTCCAAAAATATATTAGTAAAACTATTAGTTGTTTATCATAATTCCTAAATATAAGTTAATATATAAAAACATTATCATATAACTTTATAAGAAAACATAATTAAACAATAGTAATAATCTAAACTAGAAAATCATAATCTCCATGTTGGTTGGCAAGTAAAGGACACAACGCATTAAAATGGTATGGATGCTATATATAAAACCATGTCAAAATATGAGAAAGGGGATATAACACTTATGTATTGAATATATTAAGAGCAACAAAAAAAAACTAGAAAATAGTAAAATCAATCAAAGAGACTATATACTTAAGCTCAAAACATTAAAGGAAGGCAAAAAAGTAATTCCCATCTCTAAACCATATAAAAGTAAAGGCACGTGTAAGTATATTTCAATTCATAATATACTCTTTATTATGTTATGTATTTAGTCATTTATTTTTATTTATTTTATGCTTTTATAAAATGGAATATTATTCTTTATAGATTTATAAATATATTTCATACAAGTAAGGAATTAGTTTATAAGAATTTTATTTATTTATTTTTATAGAAAACAAGAAGGTATGTTATAACCTTACTTTTATATGAAATTAAAGAATTAATATTATTATGAATAAATTATTAAAATAGAATTTGATCTAATATAATTGAATAGTGTTATTATAAGAATAAGACTTAATTTTATGAATTATCAAAATATGATTATTTTAAATATTATCATCATTTGTTTTGTGATTAGAAGAATAAGATGTTATCAAGGAGGATCTTGTATAGATCCAATCTAAGGGTCTATCTAATTGAAGGCAAGGGTCAGTGATCCATATATCTTTGTGAAATGGATTTGGACTTGTAAACTTTGAGGGAGTCCTTAGATGGTATTTAGGCAACTTGATTAACATCTATACCCTTCAATTCCACAATCAAAATCATAACATCAATTAATAATCAAAATTACTATTATTAATATTACAATCCATTTAAAGAAATCTATCATACTGGACTCAAGAAGGGGATATTACAATGAATTATTAAACTAACTATATCCTAGAATTTTGGTACCTATTCATGTGTTGAGCATAACTTGCATCAAAATAATAAAAAATGAAAACTTATTTTAAAAAGTGTATAGAATCAAGTGTAGAACGATAATATGTAATTTATTTTGAATTTGGTTAACTATATCAAAATTTGTCCAAAAAAAGGTAAGCACATGTCTATGAGTATTAGCATGAATGTTGATGATACTACATTGGGGGAGTATCCTAAGCATTGGAGAGTATTGATATGTTGCATTCAAGATTGTGTTTTTCATTGATGTCAACATAGCATTGTTTCTATAAAGACTAGCAGAGTAGCAGATAGAGATCTTGATGGTACAAACAATTGTTTGATTGTATGGTCATGTGCAGTTATGGACATGTACAACACAATATTCTGATGATGTGGTTAAGTGCACAAAGTTTAAGTTGATGGCTGATGCAAGAGCATTCTGGGTTTCTTTGTTATCTTGCTTAATTTTTGTTCATTTTGCAAGTTGGTGCCGAGTTATTGTAGCACTCAGTTGGTGCCGAGTTACTGTAGCACTCAGTTGGTGCCGAGTTACTGTAGCACTTAGTTGGTGTCGAGCACTCTTCATATGTCGAGTTACTGTAGCATTCCTTCATGTGTTGAGTTACTATGGCATTTCTTCATGTGCCGAGTTACTATAGCAATTCCTTCATGCTCTAAGTTACTGTACCATTCCTTCATGTGCCGAGTTATCTAGTGTATGCCAAGTGCCAATATTTGGACGTGATTTCTGTGGGCCAACTTGCAGGATTTATTTCAATCACGACATTTATGTTAAGATCTTTTCTTGGGATGAGTCCAGACCGTTGTTGGGTCAGCCTTCCTCTTATGTAATGTTCTAGAATAATCTGTAAGCCATTTTGGCAAGTATATATAGAGTGTTTAGGCTTAGAGTTAGGCAAGTTTTTGGAGAAGAAGATTAGAGAGCAAAACTGAAAGTGCGAATTTGCAGTTGGATCTTTGAATGTGAATGTATTTGTAATTGGTCGTAACCCAGAAGGCCTTATAGCTGGGCATGTATGTTGAATATTTGAAGAATCAATCAAAGTATTTCATTCTTCTTCCTCCTTTGGTTGTTGTTCCTTATGTTGCTTCTATTGTGTTAACTCTTGTAGGGTGGTTTGGATAGTTGGGTGAGCCTTTGGCCCTAGTTACTCCTCCTTTTGCCTATATTAATTGGTATCAGAGCTTGAGGTTCATCCTTGTGGAGATTGGATTGTGTAGAACCCTGATGTGGATTTGGTTGTAGGGTAGTAGATCTGTGAATTTGACCTATAACTTGTAGATGGTTACGATCTTGCAAGAACCTAATTTGTAAAGATAGTTTGTGGTAGAGGAAATAATGTTGATAATGCTATATTGGATCAGTTGAGACAAATTGCAGCTAGATTAGATGTTGTGGAGATAACCCAGAGGAGAGGAGTGCATCTTGAAGATGTGAGTGATGATGAAGTAGCAGCACCAAACTATAATCTAGAACCTGAAGAAGATCAAGATGAGGAAATATTGTTGTGAGTGTTGACTAGGAAAAATTCAAAGCTTGCTATAGAAGTTGTTCCCTATGATGGAAAGCTAGATACCAATGTTGTGCTAGATTGGATCTCTAATATGGAGAAGTTCTTTGAGTATGAAAACACTTCTGATATCAGAAAGGTGAAGATTGCAGTCACTAAGCTGAAAGGTCATGCATCACTATGGTGGGAGCACTTGCGAATTGATAGACAAAGGAGAGGAAAGGAGAAGATCAAAACTTGGCCAAAGATGGTGAAAAAGGTAAAGAAAAAATTTCTTCTTGCTGATTATCAAGTTAGCTTGTTGAGAAAGATGAAAAAATTGAAACAAAAGGACATGACTGTGAAAGAATATACCAAGGAATTCTATAGATTGGACATAAGATTTGGAAATGTGGATGATGATGTTGAGAAAATTGCAAGGTACATTAATTGATTGAGATTTGGAATTTAAAATGAAATAAGTTTTGTGAAGCTAGAAAGTGTTGAAGAAGCATATCAATATGTCTTGAAAGTTGAGGAGATCTTGACAAAGAAGCATGAACAAAGACAAAGAGGTAGAGGTGGCAGATTAAGGTGGCAGATCTGACAGTTCTATGTAGGATAAAGGCAAATATAAATGGAAGAATCATGACAAAGGCAAGACTGAATGGAAAAGTGGTAATTCTTATCGAGGAGGCACTAATTCTTACCGAGGAAGAATTAATTCCTATTCTAGAGGTGGATTTCATGGTAATTGTTTTAGATGTGGTAAAGACGGACATAGATCTTTTGAATGTAGATCCTCTAAAACTAGGCAAGGTAATAGAAATTTTGTGATTCAAGAAGATGATGAGGGTTCACCAAGTGGACCCGAGGCTGGAGAAAATCTGATAGTGAGAAGAACCTTATGTAATAAGGGAAGTGATGAGGAACCTATTTTAAGGAGAAGTCTTTTCAAGACCAGATGTAAGATGGCTGGAAAATGTTGCAAGGTGATTATTGATAGTGGATGTTCTACAAATTTGGCATCAAAAGAGCTAGTTACCAAGTTGCAGTTCCAAAGGCCGAAACATCCCAAACGTTATCATGTTTCATGGATCAAAGATGAGCATAAGATATTGGTAAGTGAGAAATGCCTTGTGAAGTTTATAATTGGACATTATTTTGATGAAGTTTTCTGTGATATTATGCCCATGGATTGTTGTCATATTTTATTGGGTAGACCTTGGCAATATGGTAGATATGTTGTACATGATGGAAGATTAAATCAATATACTCTTTGGGTAAATGGGAAGAAACAAACATTGCTGCCTTTGATTGAAAGTCCCGATGAGTTTAATTGTACTGCTGTGAAAATTTGCATCGTTAATGGGAAATAATTTAAAAATGAAATGAAAAAGAACCAAGTTTTTTTTGCTATAATTCCAAGAAAATTGGATTTTGTCAATGGAGACCGAGTGCAAGAAAATAGTGTTAACTGAGTGCCAGTCAGTGGTGACTGAGTGATAGATGGTAGTATTGACTGAGTGCTAGAACAAATTGTAGATTTGTTGAATGAGTATAAAGACATTATTGCTAATGATATCCTGGATGGTTTATCTCTAGTAAGAAGTATAAGTCATTGTATGGATATGATTCTTGGAGCTAGTTTGCCAAACAAAGCACCATATAGATTGATACTTGCAGAGAATGAAGAACTTAATAGACAAGTGCATGAATTGTTGCAAAAAAGTTTGATCAGAGAAAGCTTGAGTCCATGTGTTGTACCTGTTGTATTAGCACCTAAAAAGAATGGAGAATGTGTACTGATTCCAAAGGCATTAAAAAGATAACAGTGAAATATAGCTTTCCTATGCCAAGGAAGGATGATATAATGGATTGTTTGAGTGGAGCAAAGTATTTTACCAAGATTGATTTGAAGAGTGGCTATCATTAGATCAAAATTAGAGGAGGTGATGAATGGAAGACTGCTTTCAAGACAAAAGATGGTTGGTTATGCCTTTTGGTTTGACTAATGCACCTAGTACTTTCATGAGGTTTATGAATGAAGTTCTAAAAAGATTTTTGGGTAAGTTTGTGATTGTTTATTTGGATGATATTTTGATATTCAACAAGACTAAGAAAGAACATCTTGAGCATATTAGACAAGTATTATAGAGGTTGAAAGAGGAAAAGTTGCTGATTAATTTGAAAAAGTGTTCTTTTATGCAAGAGGAGATTGTGTATTTGGGATTTGTGATTTTAGCTGATGCATTGAAGATGGATCTTGAGAAGGTTAAAGAAATTTTGGAATGGCCTACACCTAAGAGTGTGGATGAGGTAAGATCATTTCATGGTTTGGCTAGTTTTTGCAGAAAGTTTATAAAGAATTTCAGTGCTATTTGTAATGCTATGACTGAAACAATGAGGGTAGATAAAGAGGAATTCAAGTGGACACATGAAGTTGATAAGAGTTTTGAGACTTTGAAACAAAAGGTTTTTGAATTACCTGTATTGGCTTTGTCTAATTTCAACAAAGTATTTCAAGTTGAATGTGATGCAAGTGGTAATGCAATAGGAGCTATATTAAGTCAAGAAGGTAATCCTGTTGCTTTCTTTATTGAAAAGTTGAATGATGCTAAAAGGAAATATTATGTGTATGATCAAGAGTTTTATGCTATTGTTCAAGCATTGAACAAGTGGAGACATTATTTGATTCTTAAGGAGTTTGTGTTGTATATTGATCATAAAGCTTTACAATACTTGAGAAAACAACAAAAATTGAATCAGAGACATATGAAGTGGGTTGAGTACTTGTAGAGTTTTATGTTTCTAATTAAGCATAAGAGTGGAGTTACTAACAAAGTTGCCAATGTATTGAGTTGGAGACATTCCTTGCTGACTGAAATGAAGATTGAAGTTCTTGGTTTTGATGAAATGAAAGAGTTGTATGATGTTGATCCTAATTTTTCTAAGGCATGGAGAGAGTGTAGAGCACCAAATCTAACAACTCACATAAGTAAGTATGATGAGTATTTCATTTAAGAAGGTATGTTGTTCAAAGGTATTCAGTCCTATGAGGTTGAATCTTATTAAAGAAAAGTATAGTGGTGGATTAGCTGGACATTTTGGAATTGATAAGATATTGAGTTTGCTGAAAGAGAAGTATTATTGGTCACAAATGTATAAGGATGTTCAAAAATTTGTAAAGAGTTGTGGAGTTTGTCAAGTTGCAAAGGGAGTGAGTCAAAATATTGGTTTGTATACACCTATTATTGTTCTTGAGAAACCTTGGACTGACATCAGTATGGATTTTGTTCTTGGATTGCCTAAGAAAATGAAGGGGCATGATTCTATATTTGTTGTAGTGGACAAATTTTCTAAGATGGCTCATTTCATACCATGTAAGAAGACATCAGATGCTGAACATGTTGCTGAATTTTTCTTTAAAGAGATTGTGAGATTGCATGGATTACCAAGAAGTATTATTTCAAACAGAGATAGTAAGTTTGTTGGTTATTTTTGGAAGACTTTGTGGAAGAAGATGGGTACTAAGCCGAAGTTCAGTTCTACATTCCATCCACAGACAGATGGACATATAGAAGTTGTGAATAGAAGCTTCAGAAATATGCTGAGATGTTTAGTTGGGAATAAGCCAAGTAATTGGGAGATAGTATTGGCACAAGCTAAATTTGCATATAATAATTCTGTCAATAGGAGTATAGGGAAGGCACTTTTTGAGATTGTTACTGGAATGCATCCTAGAGGTATATAAGATTTGAGAGATGTTGCTGGTGAAGAAAAGAGAAGTGGTGCAAGAAAAAAATTTGTTGATTTTATGGAGTCTTTGCATAAGGAAGTGAAATTGAGGTTAGAACAAAGTAATCAGAAGTATAAGGAGAATGCTGATCAGTCTAGAAGACACCATGATTTTCAAGTTGGTGATGAGGTGATGGTTCATTTGAAAAAAGGAAGATTCCCAGTTGGAACATATAGTAAGTTGAAGATAAAGAAATTTGGACCTTGTAAGATCTTGAAGAAGTTTGACAGTGGCAATGCTTATGAAGTTGAGTTACCTGATGACATGGATATATCTCCTATATTCAATATCACTGATTTGTATAAGTATCATGAGTCAGAGGATGAAGTTGAAGAACAAACCTATTGAATATTTGGTGAAGTGGAAGAATAGACCTATTGAAGATGCTTCATAGATTTCTCAATTTGAGTTGGATTCAGCTTAGGCTGGGACATCTCAATGATTTAGGAGAATCATTTCTTTCAACCCTAGTTGTATGATGCACGAGAATCCTGGGTTGCCTTGTTATCTTGCTTAATTTTTATTCATTTTGGAAGTTGGTGATCAGTTACTATAGCACTTGGTGCCTAGTTACTGTAGCACTCAATTGTTGCCGAGTTACTGTAGCACTTAGTTAGTGCTGAGTTATTGTAGCACTTAGTTGGTGCCAAGTTATTGTAGCACTCTTCGTGTGCCGAGTTACTGTAGCATTCCTTCATGTGCCAAGCTACCTAGTGTATGCCGAGTGCCAGTATTTGGACGTGATTTTTGCGAGCCGACTTGCGAGATTTATTTCGATCGCGACATTTATGTTAAGATCTTTTCTTGGGATGAGTCCAAACCATTGTTGGGTCAACCTTTCTCTTATGTAATGTTCTAGAATAATCTGTAAGTCATTTTGGCAAGTATATATAGAGTGTTTAGGCTTAGAGTTAGGAAAGTTTTTGGAGAAGAAGATTAGAAAGCATAACTAAAAGTGCAAATTTGTAGTTGGATCTTTGAATGTGAATGTATTTGTATTTGGTCATAACCCAGAAGGCCTTATAGCTGGGCGTGTATGTTGAATATTTGAAGAATCAATAAAAGTATTTCATTATTCTTCCTCCTTTGGTTGTTGTTCCTTGTGTTGCTTCCATTGTGTTAACTCTTGTAGGGTGGTTTGGATAGCTGGGTGAGCCTTTGGCCCTAGTTACTCCTCCTTTTTCTTGCGTTAATGGTGTACAGAAGTTGTACCTAATTTACAGAGAGCAGTTCAAAGACAGAGTATTGGGAAAGTAGCTCCTGATGATTGTTGTCTATCTTACATCTGAGATCTAATAAAGTGATGTGCAGTCAAGCAGTGACAAAGGATAGTCAGATGATGGTGTCAACGAGTGTGCAAGTCTTAGTATTGCATGTGTGAAGTTTTGTATAGACTATGAGCCGACAGTGCTATTGTAATTATAATTAAATTAATTGTCTTATTCTAATAAATTAGGAAAGCCTCAAGGGCAGTTCAAGGAATTATTATGAAGATATGGTATAAAGGAAATATGTTTTCCTTGATTGTAATGTGTGTTCAAGTATTGTGATCATTGTTCAAGTGTGAATTATGAAAAGAAGCGAAGTGCTTACTACATGCATGTAAGCAATCCAAGGGATTATTGGATGAGTAGTTAGAGATTTGGTTACAAGATCTGAAGGAGCAAAAGTCTGGTTGATAGGACAGAGATAGAGGAAAGAAGTATAATTCTATTCTATCATTCTACAAGGAATAATACAAAGATCATTTGGACGGTGGGTTCATTGGCCTTGCCCCGAAGCTATTTGGGCGATGGGTCAAGTTGTCCTCTACAACTCCTAACAGGGTTGGCGCAACTCCTAATAGGGTTGGAATCTCCTAACATGGATTTAAAGTCTCCTAACAGGGACTCATATGTATTGAATGTTGTAACAGACTCCTAATAGGTTCTTTTCTCTAACAAGGAATATTTATATTAGTATATCATCTAATGAGTACCATCTATACCGAGGTTTCCCCTTTGATCAAGGGTTTCCCTAGTTAACATATCTGGTGTTATTGTGTGAGTATCTTGTTGTGGTTTCAGTTAACATTACTCATATGGTTAAGATTGTTTAAAGTTGTTATTTGTGATATTAGTTGGATAATTGATTTCCCCTCTCCTGCTACCCCTCTCTTAGTTATATTAGTGGACTATATATTCTAACAATTGGTATCAAAGCTTCAGGTCCTTGAAGGAAAAAATTAACTATTTTGAGAGATCAATGGTGAATATGTTCAAGAAGAATAGTCCAAGATTCGATGGGGCCAACTATGAAAATTGGAAGGAAAAGATGAAGACTCATCTACTGTGCATGGGTCCAGGATATTGGATCTTGACAAAAAGTAAGAAGACAATCATTAAAGAAGAAGATGTTGAAGGTTGTAGTGTAGAAGAGGGAGATCTATTCATGTGTAACATGAGAGCAATAGAAGCCCTATTGACAACACTTCCAGAGAATGAGTACAGTTGGGTAAAATCACTTGTAACATCTCAAGAAATTTGGAAAGCTTTAGAGTCTACTTTTCAAGGTGATGATTAGGCAAAAAGAATGCGATTACAGAATTAGATATGCTCATTTCAAAATGCTAGAATGATGGAAGATGAATCTGTAAGAAGTTATATTGACAAAATATCACAAATGGTTGTAGGTATTCGGTCTCATGGTGGAACCAAGGAAGATGATGAAGTCATATGGAAGATCTTGTAACATTTGACACCTCCATTCAAGCCTTGCACTAAGGATTTCACTAAGGAAACATTAATTGGAAGATTATAATCAAGAGAAGCATATCTGAGACAGTTTAGTGAACTTGTAAGAGTTGAAACAACCTTTAGTGCCCTAAATATTTTACCTAATTTGACAAAGAGTGCAAGCACCTATGGAGATTTTGCTAGCGGTAGCAGAGTTGATGAAGACATGAAGATTGAGTAAGGAATAGCCCTTCTGGTGAGAAAAGAAAAATATGGTAAGAAAATCTTTCAATGTTGGACTTGTAATGAATTTGGTCATTATGCATCTAAATATCCTAAAAGAGAGAAAAAGTACAAGGGAATATTTAACCCTAGAAGAGATAGAGATAGAAATTGCTTATATGAAAATGAAGATGAAGAATCTAACGAGAAAGGTCAAAGTGAGAATGGTGATGAATTAGGATTTGTGGCTATCAAGGAGGATGATCTTGATGGAGAAATTAGAGAAGAAAGATCTCTAGTTACCTAAGTAGAAAAGAAGTCTGATTGGATAACTGACAGTGGATGTTCACATCACACGACTGGTGAAATGAATAAGTTTGTTAAGTTTAAGAATCATGATGGAGGTATTGTTAGAGTTGGTAACAATGTAACCTATCATATAAAAAGAATTGGATCCATTACTCTTGATGGTAAAACTAATAGTGATGATGTCTATTTTGTTGATGGATTGAAGCATAACTGGTTGAATGTTCGACAGTTGGTAGACAAAGGTTACCAGTTTTAGTTTACTAAGAAGACCTACACTATTAAACACAAAGATGGTGAGATGATTGGAATTGGCACTAGATCTAGAGGTAATGTATTCAGTTGAATCCTACTGAGATGATGTGTTTGATAGCTAAAGTGGATAATAGTTGGTTGTGACATAGAAGATTTTGTCACATAAACTTTGATAACATTGTAAAGATTAGAAGCACTTTTGCAGTCATAGACTTATCTGAGATTGTTAAGCATACTAATGTTGTGTGTAAGGAATGTATTTTGGCTAAGCATAAGAAAGTATCATTCCCTAGTAAGAAGTTCACTACCACAAAGAAGTTGGAGATCGTTCACACATATCTGAGTGGTCCTTCTAAAACAAGAGGATTCTATGGTGAAAGGTATTTTATGATTTTTGTTGATGATTTCACTGGAATGATGTGGGTAACACTTCTTAAAGAGAAATCTGAAGCTTTTGAGAAGTTTAAGATATTTAAGAATAAAGTTGAGAATGAATCTGATGTTAAGAATTTGAGATCTGATAGAGGAGGAGAATTTACATCTAGAGAATTTAACATATTTTGTGAAGAAAATGGAATCAAAAGACAACTATCTATACCTATAACACATAAGCAAAATGGGTTTGTTGAGAGAATAAATAAGTCTTTAGCAGAGGCAGCCAAAGAAATGTTATTTGAAAATGATGTTTCTAAGACATTTTGGAGAGAAGCAGTGAATACAATTGTGTATACTTTGAATAGAGTACATATTAGAAAAGGTATGGACAAGACACCTTATGAGCTATATTTTGGACATTCACCATCAGTCAAATATTTTAGGATATTTGGGAGCAAATGTTATATTAAGAGAGACGATGACATTGGTAAGTTTGATCCAATAAGTGATGAAGGTATGTTTCTTGGCTACTCTTTGAGAAGTAAGGCTTATAAATGTTTCAACTATTGAACTAAGATAATAGTTGAATACACAAATGTAAGGATTGAAGAGAAATTTGGAACAAAAGAAAAAGTGATAGATTATAATTTGGATGAAGAAGAAAAAAAGTTTGGATTTGTTAAACAAAATGTTGAAGTTTTGTTTAAGACTAACAATGACTTGCAGAATGATGTGCTAAATTTTGAACATAGAGGAGAACATAACTCTAAACCTAGAGAAGAGATATGAGTTGAAATGTCAACTTCTACTCCTAACAAAAATCTAACAAGGAATCATCCTCCTAATCATATAATTGGAAGTAAAGACAAACGTGTTATGGAAATGAACAAAGTAAATGATGAGATATCCCTGATATCTCAAGTTGAACCCAATTGTGTAGATGAAGCAGTTAGAGACAATCATTGAATCCAAGCAATGAAGGAAGAATTGGATCAGATAATAAAGAATAATACATGGGAGTTAGTTCCTAGACCAAAAGACAAGAATGTGATAGGAACAAAATGGGTTTTCAGGAATAAAATGAATGAGCAAGGAGAAGTTGTGAGAAACAAGGCTAGACTTGTTTTTAAAGGTTATTCATAGCAAGAAGGCATTGATTATGAGGAAACATACACACCTATACCAAGAATGAAATTTGTAAGGATGTTCCTAGCTTATGCAATGAACACAAAATTCAAAGTTTATCAAATGGATGTTAAATATGGCTTTTTGAATGGAGAATAAGAAGAAGAGGTTTATATTGAGTAGCTTGAAGGATTTCCTTTATCAAAAGATAAAGACATGGTATACAGATTGAAGAAAGCTCTTTATGGTCTAAAGCAAGCATCAAGAACCTAGTATGCGGGGTGTTGCTGTTTTGAAACATTATGATTTCAAATTACCCCAATGAGAAAAAAATACATCTAGGGGTAGCTACTTACCATATGCAACATATCCTTTCATAAACCAGGCCAACTATAAGGCTAAACCCTTCTTCTACTTTAGGCTCTGCTAAACCTAGGTGGGTGGACCTATTAGATTCTTCATATGGTACCAGTATTCAAAGTAAAGATTGAATATAAACAAAGAAGATTAAACCCTTATATCTTCTCTATTTATGCAAAGATCATACACATGAAATAGCTAATGACACGACCTAAGAAATTGATAAGCTAAGTGAGGGCATCCTTTCAGCTCTTAAATGGTAAGGTAAATGGATGATTAAAATTTTAATTTCAGAAAATCCCCAAATATGCAATGGTAAGAACAAGTTGATCTTGTAGTTGATTAGTGCCTTATCTATTGGGCAATTCCACGGATCACACACATAAATCTATGATACCAGTGACATATTCCGTACATCAAGATATCAGATCTATCCCTATCACTTTGTGAATCAGACATCAATGTTCATAAAGATCTCATTCTCATGAAGTATCCTTCTTAAATAACCAACAACCCTATCAAATACATCAAGCATTTACTTGGCTCTTCATTCCAACAATAAACCATACGAGACATACAACCTTAAGGGGATGCAAAAGGGTCTAAGTTCTTTGTTCCTAAACCTCAAAGCATTGTAGATTATAGAGGTATGAGATGAGAATCAAAATGAAACTAAGAAGATTCTTGCTCATTTGTATTCATTTCTTTGAAACTATACATTCAAGATGCATGTAAACAACTCATAAAATCACCAAATAGATCATAACTATCTATATAGCTCAATTACTATTGTTCATACAAGAGAGAAGGCTAAAGAATGTGGAAATACAGTTCTAGATCCAACCTTGTGGCATCCTAGACTAACTACAACCAACATGGTATCACATTCATGAAAACATATAAAAAACTATGAACCCTTGGTCTCACAGTAAAAACTGCCAACCAGCACAATGAATCAAAAAAAGAAAGATATGGGAAAGGAATGAAATCTTAGATCTGATCTGGAAGTGACATGTGTCCACTTAAATCTTCATTCCCTGCTATTGTAAAAACATCTCTTCTCTTTCTAAAATTGAATCTGATGTGATTTTCATTAGTATTTTATAGCAAACTTGGAAATATCTCTTATGAATGATGAAAACCCTTATGTTGCCCAAATATCTGAAATGCATCTAAAATGTTGATAAAATATTCATTTAACTAACTTGGAGATGACAAAACTTGACCCTAACTACATTTTTATTTCCTTTTATGTTTATTTAGTTCACCATTTCACTGGAAATCAAATCTAAATTGCCCCAATTGAATGAAACTGAAAAATGGACACCCAAGACAAATCCTCACATAACTTGAACTAGAGGCTTCCTGTGTGAAAACAAACTCCAAAAAATGGAAAGTTTGTTCTCTCCTAACTCTAACGATATATAATAGTGTCATACTTTCTCACCAAAAACACCCATAATCCCAATTTGAATTTTAGGCTCTTGTCATGGCCTTAAGACAACATTTTGGCACATATTTAAGTTTTTCACCTAAAGCCAAAACTATAGGTTTAAATAAAATTTTATTTAAAACTTCTGTACATGTTCAAAAAGGGAAAATAATAAAAAATTATTATTTTAGGCACTTTGATTTTTTCCCTCTTAATTTCCATATGGGTCAAACATGTTTGATTGAGCTGTGACACGTGTCACACTCTAATTGGCCCATCTTCTGCATAGTCTTCAAACACTGGGCACCATGTCAGCTCTTGTTAGGTGTTTGTCATGTCACATCCATGTGGCACTTTTTTACTGGTTGAATCTCTACTCCTACCACATTAGCAATGACCAGGGCGTGCTACCACATGTTGACTAGGCGCTTCCTCGCATGCACCATTAGCAACTGCCACGTCACATGTGGGAATGCACCTTTGTGACACATGGCCTATTGTGCCATGTTGGCACCTTGATTTTTGTGCCAAGCTAAAAGGTCCTCTACCACTTGTCACTTTTGGGATGGTTGTTAAGTCCTCTGGCACCATTTGTCACCTCTTGGTTGGTCCGGTCAAGTCCAGTCAACATCTAATCAACATCTTCTCAATTGGTGTGGTTGGTCAAAATTTCTTTATAGTCACCAAGGTGGGCCCTCCACAAGCAATTCAAAAGGCTTTATCATAAAACATAAAGCTTTAGACACATTACATGTAAACATGATATCATAGAAAGACTTGGAAGTTTGCATCCATAAACAATGTGGGATAAAATGGTTTAACCATTCCTGTTGATGGTGATTCCTCTCTAGTGATTTACATCCAAAATTCTTAGTGACGCCTCCTTTACCATGCCCTCTGCTATGTTTTGGATGTGATCTCTCCATCTCGCCTCTTCTTTATTAGACATTTTCGTGAGACATAGCAAGTGTTTTGGATCATTTGAATACAATTTTTGTCATTTCAAATAAAGGAGGAAAGATGATGTAATCCATTCACTCTCTTGCAAATTTGTAGCAAATTGGACAAAAAGATTCTCCTAATTTAGTTTGTTGTCATATGTGCTCTATCCCTGCAACATTTCTAAATGTGTCTCCTCATCACAACACCCAAATTTTATGCAGGAGAAAAGATAGTCCACTCTACTTTGAAAAACATTGGGCTTGAAGTATATTCACTTTACATATTATGCCTAATTTTCACATTATACTAGTGAGTGTCGTTCGCGAGGTTGCATAAATACTCTGCATTAGGTACCTTGCTTGAGATAAAGTTCACTTGTGGACTGGTCAAAAGTTTTTCTTTGGACAATGTTTTCTCCTTAGGCATGTCCATGCAAGGACTAGCTACCACTTTTCATATCTACAATGTCACTCACCTTACCCAAATTTAAGACTTACTCCATGGTTAGTCTCCTAGGGTATTGGCAACATAAGAGATGGGGACGCCATGGGCTATTACACAATGATCTACTTGGGACAAAAGAACACCTAAGTTGCTACCATCTTTGTTGTTCTTAAGGACTTGAGAATCTCCAAGGTGACTGCATCAATAACTATATACATTCCAACAAGAGAAGTACCATAGAAATGAAGATGTGGATTGCTTTCACCAAATATAAGTTGCGTAGTTACAAAGTCAGAACAAGGCATAACCTCAAGTTTTCCAAAACTAAGCAAACTCTAATCTAGTGAAACCTGCCTCAAATAAAAAACAACCTTCAAATGCAGCAAGAGCAAACTCCCCATTTTCTCCTTCTTTCATGACTTGGCAAATCACATTAGGTAGATTCCCTATTTCATTTTTGTTTTGAAAACAAGAATTAGAATTGTACTTAGCTTTGCTAGTAGTTAAATCAGTTGATCTTGACCTATCACAGAAAAAATTATAGAATTTTTTTTTAATACCTCAAAAAGAGATGTTTGAGCATCCCAAAACTCTCTATCAGAAGCTAAATTATTGATCATATGTTTCCTTGTGCAATCCCTCAAGACCCTTTATGTTTCATCACTTTTATATGGTCCCACATTTCTATTTGACCTTCAGTTGGTGATATATGATTTTTGAATAGTTTTGACCATAACAATTATTGCAACTCTTTGAAAGTATCCTTTGCTCATCGATACTTGATTCATGTTTTTTGCAAATTCTTCATTTTATCAATTTTGTCTTTAAAAGTACTTCGTAGATCTTCCATCTTCTCAAAATGATCCATGATGCTCCCATCTTTTACTTGCTTCATATTTTCTATCAAATTACATACCCATTTAATTTTGTTATGATAATTCACTTCAAACCTTTTTTCACTTCCAATCCCCAATGTCCTATCAATTTGATGTAATTAGTCGAGCCCCAAAGTGGGTTTGGCTAAAAAAATCTCATTTTCAAACAACTGAACCCTCAGAATGATATGTTAATCATTTGACACTGATTTGATCAAAATTCAATCACTATCACATCATTTAAAACTGACCTTCAATTTTTCTTGCAAACTGCTAGTTTTGTTCCAAGAGGTCCTCTGACTAGCCTTAACAATTGACAAAAACACTTAACTGAGCTCTAAAATTAGATACACTAATTCTTTGTTCTACATCCTTGTACCCTATCAAATCTCATCTCATGAGGAATTTTCAGTCAAAAGATATTGACCATCGAAGTTACCTTCTTAGAACTACCTGCAAGAAAACATGTCAGAAAACCATAAGTCACATTTGGATTCAGCTTTGGAAACAAGTCAAACTAACACTTGGGGAGACAAAAAATGGGGCATTGGTTCATTGTCATGAGTAGAGTAGAAATCTAGGATTTGGGCTCATGAAAAATAAATGGGTTTATTTTGCAAACGTTCAAATTGGGCTACTTAAATTTGCAAAGCTGGGAATACTAGCAGAAAAGTGATTTTCACAAATGGAATGAATCTGGGAAAGTGTGCAGCCAGACTCATCAATACTTGCAAACTGGCATACTTAAAGAATTTTCAAAGTAAAACGTAATGATAAAATCTATTTGATTTCACCTATCATGGATTCAATGCTATGACATCCCGAATAGGGATACCGACCAATTTGCACTTTATGACACCAGTAAAACTTTAGAAATTGCATTTGGAATCGCATTTGAAAATTGATCAGATGGATTTTTCATAAGCTAAAAGTTGAAATATAACAAGTCTCTGACCTCTAGAATGCAATGTAAATTTTTTTTTCTCATTTTGGTCAACTAGGTCAAAGTTATAATAGGTCAAATAGGGCCTTCTAGAATTTTGAACAATTTACATTAGCATGACAACAATAAACAACCAACTTTGAGGGATTCAAAACCTAATCAAAACATATTGAAACAACTTGAAATCTAAAACATGATTTCTCTGATATGGATACTAAACACTCCCAAAGTGGTGGGTCACAAAAAATAACCAGGTGCAAGATATTCAATTGTAAACTAGGCCTTCAGTTGATGTTTCACACTTGGGCAAAAATGCAGATTTGGACATTGCTCGAAATGAAACTTCACAAAATGACTCCGAATGGCAATTTATATTCATGGGATGCATAGATATATTGAATAATAGGTGTAAGAAACACTAAACACCTCCTAGGCCTCAAAAGGACAACTAGGTATACATGCATTAAATGTGCTTTAAAAGGCTCAAAAGCTTGGAATGGTACTCAAATCAAAAAGGCGATTTTGAGTCCCAACATGGGGTTGGACAATTAATTGGAAAAGCTTGGATTTTCTAAAGGTACATCAGACAGTAACTTGTATCTAAAAGAAATTGAAGATGGTTTGTTGATCATTGTAATATTTTTTGATGACATCATTTTTGGAGGTAATGATGAAGCTAGTGATAAATTTGTTGAGGAGTTGAAGAATGAATTTGAAATGATCACGATAGGACAAATGAATTTTTTCCTAGGCTTGTAGATTGTGCAGGATAATGATGGTATATTAATTTCACAAGTTAAGTATCTAAAAGTTTTGTTGAAAAGGTTTGGTTTAGAAAGTTGTAAACCTATTGGCACACCTATGGTAGTTATCTAGCAAAGATGAGTCACTTGTAGTGGAGAAGAAGAAGTATAACTCAATGATTGGAGGTTTGCAGTATCTAACTCACACCAAACTAGATATAGCAAATGCAATTGGGATTGTAGCTAGATTTCAAAGTTGATCCTAAGGAATATCATTTTGCAATAGTTAAAAGAATATTCAAATATCTAAAAGGGATGTCTGATTATGGAATTGGTATGATAGATCAAGTGATTTTATACTTTATGCATATACTGATGTTGATTGGGCAGACAATATGGATTATAGAAAGAGCACCAATGATGGAGCATTCTTTCTTGGAGGAAGATTAATTTCTTGGTTGAGCAAGAAACAAGATTGCATCTCACAGAGCACTGCTAAGGCAAAGTATGTTGCAACAACAAATAATTGTAATCGGGTCATGTGGATGAAGCAGATGTTGAAGGATATTATAATTGATATTGAAGAACCTATTATCATTTACTATGATAACACAAGTACAATGAGTATGTCTAAGAATCATGTATTGCATTCTAAGACAAAATATATATTAAGTATCGTGTGCTAAGAGAGAAAGCAACAGAGAAGCAGATCATATCGGAGTATGTAAGTACTAAGGATCAAATTGTAGATATATTTATGAAGTCATTACCTAAAGATAAATTTGAGTACTTGAGAGGTATGCTTGGGGTTATGCCCCTACCTAGTTCTGAGTAGGAAATGTAGAAAGTGCATTAGTCCAGTGGTACAAAGCACTATTATTTGACTGGACTAAATGATGATGCTTCATGTATGGGGGAGTATCTAGTATATCCTGACTCAGTGAGGACTCTTGGTATTTAATATTTGGTATTGAACAGTGTCTTTGGACACCTGAGAAGATAATGACTTGGAGCAGCTGGTTAGCAATTGGTATATAACAATTGGTATTGAGTTTGACACCTTTGACATTGATGTCAATGGAGGAGAGATATGCATGAAAAACACTTCCTATGATATAAGGGAGAGTATGTATGGAAGAAATCCTAAGAAATGGGGGAGAGATATCTCTTTAGAGATATTTAGAAAGATTCATGAAAGGAAGTAGGGAGATTTTAGATTTAATTGATGAAGATGATTTGAGTTGGTGAGGACAACAACAATACCAGAGTATTACTTGGTATTCTTGGAACTTAAATAGTTTTTCATCTATGTTGCCATCAATGCCAAAGGAGGATATTGTTAGCATGAATGTTGATGATACTACATTGGAGGAGTATCTTGAGCATTAAAGAGTATTGATATGTTGCATTCATGACTATGTTTGTCATTGATGTCAATATAGCATTGTTTTTTAAAAGATTGACAAAGTAGCAGACAAAGATCTTGATGGTATGGACAATGGTTTGATTGTCTGGTCATGCACAGTTATGGACATGTACAACATAGTATTCTAATGACATTTCTAAGTACACAAAGTCTAAGTTGATGGCATATGTAAGTTGTACCTGATTTATAAAGAGTAGTTCAAAGACAAAGTATTGGCAAAGTAGTTCTAGATGATTATTTTTTATCTTACATCTAAGATATAATGAAGTGATGCACAGTCAAGTAGTGATAGATGATAGTTAGATGATGATGTTAGCAAGTGTGCAAGTCTTCGTATCGCACATGTAAATTTTTGTATAGATTGTGAGCCGATAGTGCTATTGGAATTGTAATTAATTAATTTATCTTATTATAATTAATTGGGAAAGCCTCAAGGCCGACTCGAGGAATCATTATGAAGATATGGTATAAAGGAAAGATTTTTTCCTTGATTTTACATGTGTTCAAGTATTGTGATCATTGTTCAAATGTGAATTGTGAAAAGGAGAAGAGTACTTACTGAATGTGTGTAAGCAATCCAAGGGATTATTGGATGCACAATTAGAGATCTAGTTACAAGATCTGAAGGAGAAGAAGTCTAGTTGACAGGAAAAAGATAGAGGAAAGAAGTACAATTCAGTTCTATTATTCTATAAAGAATAATAAAAAGATCATTTGGATAGTGGGTTCATTGGTATTTCCCTTGAAGTTGTTTGGGTAGTGGGTCTAGCTTTCTTCCACAACTCCTAACAGTGATTCAAAGTCTCCTAATAGGGAGTCATATGTACTAAATGTTGTAACAGACTCATAACTAGGTCTATCCTCTAAAAAGGAATATTTATATTAGTACATCATCTTGTGGGTACCATCCCCACGGGGGTTTTCCCTTTGATCAAGGGTTTCCCTAGTTAACACACTTGGTGTTATTGTGTATGAGTATCTTGTTGTGGTTTCAATTTACATTACTCATGTTTAAAGTTGTTATTTGTTATATTAGTTGGATAATTGATTGACACCCCCCCTCCCCACCCCCTCTTAGTTATATTAGTGGACTATATATTCTAACAATAAGGATTATTAAGACATTGGTGAAAATAATTAAAGTTTGCAATGATAATGTTGTCCAAAAATAGAAACATTAATATGGTTAGAAAGGTAAGAGGATGTGTAAGATTATGGTGGTGATTTTAGAGGTACCCACTTTACCATTAGTAAACCTGATGAAAGCAACAATGAGAATTCATTTGAGAAGATGAAAAAATATCTAATGGAAAAAGAATGGAAGAAAAATGGTCTCCCAAGCCTTTGGGTTATTTCCATAGACTTTTACGAAGCCATAACCTGATCGGGTTTCTAGGATTCAAATAACCCGATTGAGCTATGAAAATCAAAAAATAAATTCAAAACTTGATAAGGTTTGAAGTAAAAATGGGCTATACTCTAGAGGCCATAACTTTCACATACAGAGTTTGATTGACTCTGTTCAAAATGCATTGGAAATCTATTTAATAGATCTATAAAATAGTGTATATAAACCAATCCTATCACATCAAAAATTTATTTTATACCAATTTGAATTAATCATGGTCTAAAATAGGTAGTCATTGTTTCCCACATATGCAACCAATATGTAAACACAAACACTAACATATTTTTAGTTATTTCTCTCTCAAACAAGCACACACACATACACTAACTCACTAAATAACCCACAAGATATCTCTCTTAAAAATTCCTAACCTCTGGCATTCTCTCACTAACTCCTAACCTCTCCCTCTAACTTATTACCCTTAAGCATCGGCTCTCTCTCTCTCTCTAACATTTTACCCTTAACCTTTGTCTCTCCCTGAGTAACCCCTAAACCCCCCCTCTCTCTCTATCTTATCTCCTTCTTTCTCTTTCCATCACTCCCTCCATGTCTATCTCTCTCTCTCTCTCTCACACACACACACACACACACACACACACACACACACACACACACACACACACACTCATCCCATTCTCTCCATATCTCTTTGTCTCTTTATCCATGTCCAATCCCCTCTAGCTCTCTTGATCTCTCTCCATCCTATCCCTTCTCTCTCTCCATCACTTCCTCTATATCTCTATCATATCCCTTTCTCTCTAACTAACTTATAACCCCCTCTAACACTAAAACCTAACCCACCTCTCTCTCTCTCTCTCTCTCTCTCTCATTCTCTTACTAACAACATCTCTTTAACTCATAACTCTTAAACTTTCACCTTTCTCTCTCTAACTAACCTATAACCTCTCTCTCACACTAAACCCTAACCCACCTCTCTCTCTCAAACACACAAAATTTTAATATCTCTCTCTCTCTCTCTCTCTCTCTCTCTCACACACACACACACACACACACACACACACACACACACACACACACACACACACACACACACACACACACACACAAACTCCTAACTTTCTCATTCTCTCATTAAATAATAACCTATTGGAAACATGGCTAGGTAGATGTGGTAGTGTTTTCATTTATGGCAACATACAAATTTGGGTATTTCATTATGAAATTAGTGATAGAAAATTGTCTAAGTATTGGATAGTTTGCAACAACACAAAGATACTTTGTGTGTGTATGGATGACAAAGTTTGAGTTATGACATGCGTAATTGAGGATCAATAGTTGAAAGTGTCATGATGATGTTTGTCAATGTGTAGGTCTGTATGGACAATACAAGATTAGTTACAAAGGAATTACCAGTACAAGTAATTTATGGAGCATAACACAACACGTTAGAAAATTAAATTGTACAACTTAAGGAATTATTTTGGTAACAAAATAATTACTTAATCATGATGTGCCAACATCCTAGATGTGAACCCCGAAGTCATTTTATAATTAACCAACTGTGTGGAAGCTGTAAGACTAACTGATCAAGATTTTTGTTAGATTGCAAGGCATAAGTAAAGATCATATCTTGCGCAGCTAATATGAAGTGAACAAGTGATGCAACCTATTGTGAAGGAAGTTTATATGATATGCAAGCTTTGTATAATGTGAGATTTGGTGTATCATCATAGGATTCACAAAGTAAAACAGTGAGACAATATTGTATGCATACTTATTCTTGTGAAGAAACTTATTTGTATATTGCATATTAGGGTAGTGGGCTCTTCTTGCACACATTGTATTTGTTCCACCAACTCCTAACATGGTTGAAGAAACTCCTAACAGGGTTGAGACTTTCAATAGGGACTAGTCCTCTAACAAGGACTCAATATACTATATGTATTTGATAGACTCCTAACAGGGTCAATATCCTTAACAAGATTCTTTTGTTTAGTGGATCATCTTGTGGGTATCATCCCCACCGAGGTTTTCCCTTGGCCAGGGTTTCCCTAGTTCACAAATAATGGTGTTATGAGTTCTCTACATGTATGGTTTTATTTATTGTTCAAAATTCTTGGTTTACTTTCTTACGCAAGTTATAAAGTAATTAACAATATATAGTTGTGGGAAATTTTTTGTAGAATAATGATTCACCCTCCCCTCTCAATATTATCTATTTCTAACATAACCTCTCTCTCTCTCTCTCTCTCTCTCTCTCTCTCTCTCTCTCTCTCTCTCTGACTAGCTCCTAACTCTACTCTCTCTCACACTAACCCTAGCCCCCCCCAGCCAACCCTCTCTCGCACTCTTAGTCTCACATGCACACACACTCACTGAATCCTAGGCTCTATCTCTTACTAACACCTAATATCTTGCATTCTCTCATGAACTAATAATCTCTCCGATGTAGGAGCATCTTGTGTCTCAAAATAAAATGGGGCATAGTTTTTTCAAAAAAGGAGAGGAAAAAATATATTAAAGAAATATTTAAAAAAAAAAATTATGGGAGAGAGAAAGTGACAAAAATTAGAGAAATAAATAAATAAAATATATTTAAAAAAAAATTAAATGTAACTTTTAGCTTGAGGGTTTTATTTAATCTAACTTGCTAGGGGTCAATTTGTGGCTTGGTTTGGTATAAGTAGAGAGTCTTGTGTTTCCATTATTGATCATCCAACATGGAGGAAGCCAACTAGAGAGGAGTAGCTAAGAAGAGAGAAGTTGAGAAGAGCTAGTAGCTATGGCTTGGGAAACAAGAAGGTGCTTGGTGTATTGTGAGAAAAAGTTTAGATTCTTCTTGGGGTTTCTACTAGATTGTGGATTTGGGCTAGCTAGGGTTTGGATCTTATGAGATCTTGCAAAATTAATATTGTAATTGCTTATGTATTTGACCGTAACCTAGAAGGCCTTACAATCGAGCATGGTGGATGAAAATCTAATAATTATATTATGAGAATTAGAATTATTTTGGATCTAAATATCTATGTTATTGTTTATCTTCCACTATGTGGTTATTTTCTAGGGGCTAGGACATCTCCTTTGGGGATTCTCTTGCCTTGCACTATGTCAAGTGGTATTAGAGTAGAGTTTGATCTTGTGGTGGATTGTTCCTTTTGAAGTCCTATATATTTTTTTTGTGAGATGGTAGATTTTGGTTCTAACCTACAATTAGAGAGGACTCACAGATGGATCTTGATATGGATAAATGATTGCAAAGATGGCTTGTTGATTTTGTTGAGTGAATATTAGATTTGGTTGGAGATTTGTTGTAGAGGGTTTGAAAATATCTTGGAAGATGGATTTGAGAGGATTGAACCCTAAGGTGATTGTAAATCTCCATGATGTGGTGGAGACAAGATTTCAGAGATGTTTGGTTGGTTGGAAGCTAGTTTGACCAATCGATTTAAGGAAGGAATGGTTGAGTTTCATAGAAATATATGGAGCTGGAGTCTACCAATCTAGAAGTGAGTTGTCTAGCTAGTTAGATGACTTTTTCGAGAGAGAGGAGGACATGGCGAGGTTAGGTGGAATTTGGTTTTGTTGATTAGTTTGTGGAATCTAATGCAAAACCTACAGAGAAACTTATGGTTATTGCTGAAGAGATTCCTAACCTTGTTGATGTTAGGATGAAGACTTATTTTCATGATTAGTTGGTTGTGTCTGACATGGAAATTGCAAAGCACTTGGTCATGGATAATTAGGTTGCTATGGATGTGGAGTTGGATTTTGTTGGTGCAGATTCATTGGTTATTGATGTGGTTGAGGATGTACATGATACTACATATATGTATGTTCTTGATTTTCCTATGGTTGATTTGGCTAAGGATTTACATGTTTCTCATATTGTGGATTTGAGCTTACATGTTGTTGATATGAATTTCATTTTTGAGGATGTTATCATGGCTGGTTGTGATCAGTTGTAGAGATTGTTGGTGAAATATTATGTCCAATTTGTTCCTAGGAGTGAGCATGTTGATTAGGTTATTGAGGTTCATTCGATTCGAATGTTTGAGTGGAGATTTGTTCTTCTATTTGGGATGGATTGGAAACCTTTGGTGAAGATAAAGTTGGTTGGAGAAATTTCTTTTGGCATCAAAGTATGGGACATACTTTTCTATCTACCTAGGGAGTTTGATGTAGGAGCATCTTGCATCTCAAAATAAAATGGGGCATAGTTTTTTAAAAAAGACAAAAAAAAATTATAAAAAAATATAAAAATTGGAGGAAAGAGAAAGTGAAAAAAATTAGAGAAATAAATAAATAAATAAAATATATTAAAAAAATTAAATGTAACTTTTAGCTTAAGATGGTTTAATGTAACTTGCTAGGGGTTGACTTGTGGCTTGGTTTGGTATAAGTAGAGTGTTTTTTGTTTCCATTATTGATCATCCATCATGGAGGAAGTCAGCTAGAGAGGAGTAGCTAAGAAGAGAGAAGTTGAGAAGAGCTAGTAGCTACAAGTTGGGAAACAACAAGGTTGCTTGGTGGCTTGCAAGCACAAGTTTAGATTCTTCTTGGGGTTTCTACTAGATTGTGGATCTAGGCTAGCTAGGGTTTAGATCTTGCAAGATCCTGTAGAATTACTATTGTGATTTCTTATATGTTATATAACCTGAAAGGCCTTACATCTGGGCATGTTGGATGTAAATTTTATGATTATATTATGAGAATTGGTATTATTTTGGATCTAAATATCTGTGTTATTATTTATCTTCCATTGTGTGGTTATTTTTTGGGGGCTAGGATATCTCCTTTGGGGATTCTCCCACCTTACACTGTGTCACTCTCTCTCTCTTTCTAACTCACAACACTCAACTTCTTTATATCTCTAAATAAGAGATAGATAGAGAGAGATTTAGGAGTTAGTAAGATAATTAGAGAGATTAATAATTAGTAAGAGAGAGTGAGATAGAAATATTGGAAGTTAATGAGTGTGTGGATGTACAAAAGAGAGAGATTTTAAGAGTTAGTAAGAGAGAGTTCTTAGGATTTTGTGTGTTTGTGTGTATACACATGTGTGTCTCTATGTGTGTGTGTGTGTGTGTGTGTGTGTGAGAGAGAGAGAGAGAGAGAGAGAGAGAGAGAGAGAGAGAGAGAGAGAGAGAGAGGAAATAAGATGACACTCTTATCTACCTATTTGATCCACGTTTGGGAAACAAAGACTACTTATTTTAGACAATATTTGATTCAAATGAATGGTGAGAAAATATTGATGTCCTATAATTATTAATTTTCCATCACATTATATTCTCTTCAATAAATTTTCAACACATTTTGAATAAAGTCAATCGAACTTTGAATGTGAAAGTTACGGCCTCCGGAGTAGAGCCAATTTTTACTTCTTTAAAACCTGATCATGTTTTAAATATACTTTTTTATTTTCATAACCTGATTGGGTTATTTGAACATCTAAAACCCAATCGGGTTATTTGAACATCTAAAACCCAACTAGGTTTTGTTTTATTATCTATTTTGGTGAGGCTTGGTTACCAAGAATGGCCTCTTTTTGAAATTTTAAATAACCCAATCAAGTTTTAACTTTTTTTTTGTGGTCTCCACTTTTTTGTACACCATCTTGGTGAACACACCTAGGTAGGGTTGTGCAATCAAGTTGTCTAATTGAGTCACAAAGTTTCCAAGGTTTGCAAATGTTGTCAATATGGGTCCAAATGGTCACATGTGTAAGTCCAAGTAGAAAATCACATCATTGAGTCATATTTAATGTAAATGTACAAGATGTAACCATTTTGAGGTTATAGAATAGCAAGAAACTATTAGATAACTAAGATAGGAGGGTGCAAGCTATGTCCAATTATCCTAGAATCCCTTCAAACAATTTCAGTACCAAAAAAACTTCATAAACATCATAAGAAATCACTTAGTGTTCTTATTCAACTTCACAACTAAATTAATCATTTTTATCCAAACTATTCATTCACTGCTTCTGTTATTACAGACTAATAGTAATAAAACTTAGTTGTTTTAGATTAAGGTAGAAACAAGTTTTGAAGGGACTCATAACCCTTTAACAAAAGCAAAAGATGAGCATTAAGAACCAACTACGTTTTACAAGGACTTGAAACCTAGAGTAAAGAAAAAAAAAAAGAAATTCAGGTTTTACAAGGACTTGGAACCTAAAAGTTTTTAAACAAAAAGCTGGAAAAATTAAAATATAGAACTAGCAACACGACTTGAACCAACAACCAACACACCAACAACCACAATCATCACCTACACTAGTTCCTTGATGCTCTTCTCCACCTCCTTACCAGCTTCAGTAGTAGCTTGGATAATATCAATCATGGTAGAAACAATAACCTCAGGAGCCTCATCAATCTTTTTTCTCATACTCTGTCTCGTTCAACAACATTTGGAGACATGATCTGTTATTGTTTTTCTTGCCTAGACTGGCTGCTATGACACACAAACTGGAAGTGACCTACTCCATTCTCTACCTACTTTCCTTAATAAGTTTATGGAGTTCCAACTTGTAATCCTTAAGTTTATCAGGTATGCGACAAGTTTCTCTAGGTGGGATCTCACAATATTTTCATGGTCTAGTTATTTCTAAAAGACTCTAACCTTTTTCTTGAGCACCATGATTTCATTGTATAGCCACAAATCTACTTGTAGAGAGGCCTCCACTTTAAGTTTGTCAATATGAAGAAAGAAGAGTTTCACATGGTGGATCTCATCTCTGGTATCTTCTTTAGTTCTAATCACAACGTCAATGGTAGTGTTATTGACTTGGATGTTAATGTTAGCATCCTACTTCTCCTTAAACTCCTCTTCCTTCTCCTTACTCGGGCTTTGCTCTTTCATAACAGGGACATTACCCTCATTGTTCTTTTCTATGTCAATGTCCATTTTATCCTCACTAGATTTAGTATTAGGAGAAGAAGAAAGAACTTTATCTTTCCCCTCATCATCCTTTAAAGCTTCAGACCCAAAATTTGACTTAGTTTTTCTATCTTTTCTCTCCTCTACTTGGTCCTTACGAGTAGACATTCCCTTAGTTCTAGAGTAGCCTTCTAGGTTTGAGCTAAGGTCTTCCATTTTAGTCTTATTGTCATCCTCAATAGAATTCTCAGAATCTATCACTTCCTCAACATTCTTTGTTTTAATCTCTTGCTTAGGACCCCTTTAAGTGCTCATACTATCACTAGTGCCTTCCTCACTTTTAACCTTTTTCTTTGAGGGTTCATCACCAAAAACTTTCCTTTTTTTGTCCAAAGATGGAGAGGGTTTAACAACCTTACTTTTACAATACTTATAAATAAGAAGGATTAAGCCCTCAGGAAGCACATGACAAGAATCCTTCTTCCCATGTACTTGGAGGCTTTGTATCAGAGAGAACTTAAGGTAGAATGGGAAGGAAATTCTATCTTTATACCTAAAATGATTTAGGAACATAAAATGAAACTTGTAGACTCTCTTAGCTCTTCCATCAAGGATAAAATACTCACGGATACATGAAAGAACATCCCTCTGGATTATCTTAATCTGGCTCAGATTAGAAAAATCTCCATTCTTCTTCAACCTTTCTCCTCCTCATCAATTTTGGGGAATTTTTTGAAGGCCGCATTCAAGATACTAGTTTCCTTGCTGAAATTGAGACCCTCCACTGAAAGACCCATAATGTTAGTGATGAACTCCTCCAACAACCTCACAATAACCCCATGCAACATTACCTTGTCCTTAATCTAATTTTTGAAGAAGGACTCAGTAATGTGTGGCTTATACCCTTGAATTTTCACAATATAAGCCATTACCTTCCCATTTTTTAGTATTTCCCAAACATCTGAATTCGCCCTCCATTCTTTAAAATTGTTTATCTCTTTCTTTCTTGGTTCCCCCCATCTTGTCTTCAGGTCTACACTTGCATCTGGACTAAAAAAAGATCACCAAAAGGTAGAGTAAGCTGTTAATGATTTCCAAGAAACCTTTAACCTTGCATGTGTGACAAGTACAATCCATAATTATGCAAAAGTACCACCTAGGGATACTCAAAAAAATCTGCCACAAACCCATCACTTCCCTTAATAAATTCCTTGATCTTGCATGATCTTTCCTTCATTAGCATGTTTCATATCATAATTAACAGTTGTCATCAGCTCCCTTTCCTTGCTTAGGTCATCTTGCTAGCTCAACCTAGTTTCCCTATAGATTTCTTGATTAGTAATCTAGTCAGCAACTTTCTTGCCCTCCCAAAAAAATGAGAAATATAGACATTATCTAATTTATTCATAAGGTCTTTTATTTCCAATATACTTCCCTCTATAATCCAGGTAATCAAACTCTTGTTGTTCAACATGTTAATTATGTTAAGAGAGTCTCCTTCCAACCAAGGGTTCCAAAAATTAGATTCCACTGCCATCCTTAGAGTGAAAAGAGCAATTTTTGCCTTAGCTTTATGACTAGTATACTTCCCTATAGGTATTGCAACAACATCCACAACTGTACTGTAATGGTTTCTCAATACACTTCCACATCCATCTTTTCCTGGGTTCCCTTTAGTAAAGCCATCAAAAATTCCTTTAATCTAGCCCATAGGTGGAGATCTCCACTTAACATTCTATCTTTGATCCTTTTGTTTTGTTTTAGTACCTTTAGCATTCATAGGATTACTTATTTGAATCTCATTAGACATTTTCCTTTGAGCTTTAAAATTTTCTTTTATAGCTCTGCTTATATTATGACCTAAAACCCAATCAAGAGTCTCCTTATTTCTAAAAATTCTATCATTCCTCTCCTTCTAGATTCCCCACCAGAGATGAGGTAGAGAAATCTTCCAAAGAAAACCAATATCATCATTCTTGGTAGGACAAGTCCATCCCTGAAAATAAAGATCAATGTCATGGTGCTGAACTCAATCTAAACTCTAGTATTTGAGAAGATAGCTCCAAACATTCTGGCTAAAATTTTTTTTTTGAAAAAGGTAGTTCCTATCTTCAAAGTTCTTCATATAGAGACAACATCTGTTCACCAAGTAGACTCCTCTCTTTTGCAAGTTATCCAAAGTTAATCTTTTGTTTTGAAGCAAAGTCCAAAAAAAGACATTGATTTTTTAAGTAAGCCCTTTAATCCATGCTTTAGCCCATAGAGGAATATTTCCTCTATCCTCTAATTTGAACATAGAAGAGACCTCAAAACATCCTCTTGGTCCAATCCCCCAAAAATAAGTATCTTCTTTTTGAGGGTAAAGGCTAACAACATTTAGGGCCGACAGGATATTGGAAAAATCCTAACTAAAGTCATCAATATTGACCCATTTACTTTGAGCGCAATAATTCTCCACAAATTTACCATAAACCTATTTTCACTTGTCCACAAAAGTCTTATCATCAAAATCCTCAATTAGAGGATGATCCAAAAGCGCTTCATCATCCCAAAACCTGGTCTTGCTCCCATTACCTACTTTCTATTTGTAACCTTTGTTTAAAATATGTTTAACTCTCTGTATCGCGTTCCAAATTGCAGAAGAAGAAGGAACAATAAAGTAGGAAAGAAAATTAGAAAAGGAAGGAGCCTCATAAAGGTACTTATGTTTCTAGATAGAATACCCTTCCTTGTTATCATGGTAGAGTCTCCAACCTTGTTTAGCTAATAAAGTTTTATTCATACTTCTAGCAGATCTTATATCCAAACCCCTTCTCGTTTAGGTTTAAAAGTCTTATACCAAGCAATTAAAGCCAATCTCTTATTTTCCTCTGTACTGGACCAAAGGAAGTTCCTTTGAATTTTGTCAATTGCATAATTTTTTTTTCTAGGATCCTAAAAAGGCTCAAAGCATCCGTAGGAATACTTTGAAGATAGGCTTTGAGGAGGGTAACTTTACCGGCTTGACTCAGTAAATTACCTTTCCACCTAGCCAATTTCTTGTTGAATTTTTTAATAAGATCCTCCCAAAAACTCTCTTGAGGATTCAATCCCAAAGGAAATTGAAGATAGGTACACAAAAAAGGTCCTATAGAGCATCTAAGAATGTTAGCAATCTTACCCTGTCTAGTAGCCAGAGTGTTAATAAAAAATAATGAACTCTTGTTCCAATTAATCAGTTGATCGGTTGCAAAGGAGTAAAGGTTAAGAGCATTTTTAAGATCCCTAGCCTCTCTAACCTCAAATTTTCCAAGGAAAATGGTATCATCCACAAATTGTTCATGAGACCAGATAAGAGGATGAGACAAGGGTCTCAAGCCTTGAATTTCCCCTTTAGAAACCATCTTCCCAATATATCTCCCCAAATAGTCAACCGTCATAGTAAAAATAATTGAAGATAAGGGGTCACCTCGCCACAACCCCTAGAGGGCCTAAAAAATTCACCAGAGCTTCCATTGACTAGCACATCAATCGAAGTAGTAGAAACCATCTACATAATAAGCTTAATCACATTGACACTAAAGCCAAAAGACATAAGGATCTTTTGGAGGAAGGACCATTCAACTCTATCATATGCTTTGGCAATATTGACTTTCATAATAAAACCCTAATTGTTAGAAAGAGATAAGGAATAGTTGTTTTCATGCATAGAAATATTGGAATTAAGAGTTTGCCTACCAGGAATAAAACCATTCCTTTTCTCAGAAATCAAATCTAGAAGAATTTTCAACAATCTCAAAGTAAGGACTTTAGAGATGATTTTATAAATTGAGTTGCTGAGACTAATAGGTTTGAATTGGTCTGGAGAATCAGCTTCAATCTTCTTTGGAATCAGACAGAGGAAGGTAGAATTAATTTCCTTCAACATACTTTTGGCTCCAAAGAACTCTTTAACAACATCACATACATCTTTTCCAACTAGTTTCCACTCTTTCTGAAAGAAAAACATTGGGAAACCATTCGACCTAGGGGATTTATCTCCTTCAAGTGAGCAAACAAATTTTTAGATTTCCTCTCCCTTAGGGACAACACACAACATTTTTTTTTGCTCCTCAGAGACCAAGGAAGGAATAGCATCTAGTAACTCAACCTATTTATATTGGTTGATATTAGGGTTTGAGGATAATATGATTGAAAAAAAGGAGACCAACTCATAAGAAATTTCCTAATAATTAGTAATTTGAATTCTTCCTTTAGTAAGACTGGTAATACAATTTTTGGCTCTGTGTTTCAGAGTTGATAAATGAATTTTTTTTGTATTCCTTCTTCAAGCCAAATAGATCTAGACCTTTGTCTCTAGTAGGTCTCTTCTTTAGATATTATGTCATGATACTCCAACAGTTTCTCATTTTCATCCTTCACCAACTCCATCGAGTATCCCTCTGGCTAGATTCTATCTTAAATAATTTTAAGTTCATTCTTAAGAGAAGATTTACTCTCAAAGATATTCCCAAAATTCCTTTTATTCCATTCTCTAACTTTCTTTTTAACATGCCTCTGTTTTGAAGCCACATGGTATAGGATCATTCCTTTTAATGTTTATGTTCCACCATTTCACAAGCTGATCCTCAAACTAAAGATGCTACAAACTTAGTTGTTATGAATCATTTTCCTAGTTGTTACTAACTTGTACCAAAAAGTAAATAACATGAAAATTAGCTTACAACATAACACTATTCACAAATTTGACACCAAGATTTTTTACGTGGAAACCCTATAAAGGGAAAAACCACCAAGGACTAGTAACTCAAAATTTTTAATCTTTTGAATTGAGCTCTGTTAGGAGCCAACCTTGTTAAAGGTTTACATACACATTGTTAATGTGACCTTGTTAAAATATTTACACCAAAATATCATCTAGAAATTATAACTCCTTGATCTTGTCTAAAAAGTGGCCTACTCTAAGGGACTTATAAACACCAATAATTGATGTTACCATTTGGGATTTAAGAGACTTGTTAGGTCCACTTGGTTAAGAGATTTTTCTACTATAGTGATTAGTAAGTAATAGTACAAATGATCTGTTAGGTTTAGCACTACCTTGCTTGTTCAAATCTCCTTTCTATTTGGTCTTCTTCTTGATCTTTGTTATAGTAAAGGGTTAATTTAGTTTAATTTATTAAATCACCTTTACTCCCTTCTTAAGATTTCACTTTATGCCCATGCATTTCCATTTAATAATTAATAATTAATTATTAAATGTCATTTACCTTTAAAGGTTTTGCAATCTCCTTTATTAGGATTGATCCTTTTTATTTTCATTCATTCTTTCAGTCTAATAATATACCATTCCATATTTTTCAGTGTCAAACCCTTTTTTTCTCTTAGTCTTTGCTTCTCTTGATAGGTTCTTGCTTGCAAGTGTTCTTTGGGTTTTGTGGATTTGCATTGCTCAAATCGTTCATGGTATTAGAGCTAGATATGATGTAGCTTTTTCTTATTTGGAGAAAAAGAGGAATGAGGGTTTCACAAAATAAATTTGGCTATTTTCAGGTATTTGTTTTGTAAAAATAGGGGGGTCTCTAAATTTTGGAGCACTTTGAGGCCAAACAGTCCTCATGGATGGATTCACAGGATGTCAAAACCCCTATTTCCATATAAAATAAGTCTATTTTGGCCAACTTTGCATTTTGAGGCAAAACAATTTTGGCTACCAGGGCTGTACAACCTTTGGCATGCAAAACAAGATGGAAAATTGCACAAAATTGCAACAATTTTTTTTTTTAAACATTAGGCAGTTTATTTTTACTGTAGTGACTAGCAAAACCACTGGTGGTTTGTTTAACCTCTAGTGATCACTGCAAACAACTTCAATGTCACAACTGTCGAGCTCTGCTACCAAACCTCTGCTCCAGCTATGCCTTGCTTAGCCTTGCTTTGTATCCCAGCTCTACTCTACTCAACCTAGAAGAGTTGCTAGCTTGCTAGCCTCCGTCCTCTAACCTATGGTCATGTGGGGGGATCGAGGGTTAATGTTTTAGCCCCTTAGCAATTTGTTTGGGGGTTTCAATTTTTTTTGCACTTCCAGTGGCCTTGTCAATTTTTTGGCTAGCATACGGTATCATTTTTTGGAAAAAAAATATCATCAAAAAGTTGAATCTGAGACAAATGTGATGATGAAAGTATTTTTTAGATTTTTTTCTATATTGGTATGTATTTTTTTGCTCAAAGACAGATGATAATTTCTACCTTCAGTGGGACATAACTTGCTAGTTTTAGCTCCATTTTTTTGATCTAGAAAAAGCACCACAAATATCTTCTCAAGAACTTTCTAGATTCTTTGTTATTCACCAATATTTTTTTCTAGGTATTTGTGATACTTAATTGAAGCTTCTTTTCTCTTTTATTGCCTACACATTCCTTCTAGCAATTGGGATTCAATTTTTTGCATTATGGGGGTTGTTTTATATTATTGTTTCTATCATTTACATTAGTAAAAGAAAACTTTTCAAAAAAAATCAAACACCTTCTAAAACAATGGGTAAGGGCTCTTCTTGTCTAGTTCCTCTAAACTCACATACCTTTCATACATGGACATCTTATATGACATGACTTCTCTGCTCAAAGGGTTTGTGGTCTTGTTTAGATGAGGTAAAATCAATTTTATAGAGGTCTTTTGAGGTAATGCAACACAAGAATAAGATGGATGAAGACATGGATTTGATTTCTTTGAATGTTTCAAACAAGTTATAGTTTCATTTTGATAGGTTGAATTCCCCTTGAGAAATGTGGGCCAAGTACAAAGACTTGTTTGGTATAATCAATGAGTTCAGGGCACTTCAGATTGAGCAGAGATTTTATCACTTGTACCATATTATTTTCCCTCTATTGAGGACTTTCTGATGTGGTTTAAACAACAAAGATATTTACTATAGGGTTGCAGGAAAGTGAAGACTGATAAGGAATGTATTTATTTAATATTGTCAAAGCTTTGAGAAAACTTTCAAAATTTCTCTTCTACCTTCCATTTAATATGGATGCTGTGGGCCCTAGATTCACCATGCCCACTTTTGAGGTTTTCTCTAATCAATTAACTAGAGAGAAATCCAAGCTTACATAGTTGGATACTCTCATGGGATCAAAGAACTAGCCATTGGTTTCTCAGACATCTACAGGGAAGCCGAAGGTGAAATTGAAGACCAAGCCAGATTCAATTGGCAGTGAGAGTTTTTGCATGCCTACTCTTAGATTAGATGCTCAAAAATCCACTCCAAAGGGTAAAGCTCCTCCGAGACTAAGAAGTTTACAGGTGATTCTTTTAGTTTTTGTGGCAAGGAAGGACATCTAGTTTCCAGGTGTTGGAAATGGCTTGAGGCTTTAGAGGAGGCCATGCAATGACATAGTATTGCTTCTCTGAAGCCACCACCTTCTCCTTTAGGGAAAGGACATTCTCTTTCTACATGAGAATTGTCTTCATCGGCTTCTTGGAATATTGATTTAGGTGCTTACCACCATATGACACAATCACCTAATTTGGTTTCCTCACTTGCTCAGAGTGTTACTACATAGATTGCATTTGATTACTATGCAAAACTTTTAGCTTTAGGTTCAGGCACTATCCTGTAGAGGGCGGTTCACTAAAATATGTTCTCTTGGTTCTGTCCATTTCTACAAACCTCTTGTTTTTCTTTCATATTTTTCAATTTGGCTTTGGTAGGATAGTTGAGCTCTCACCACATGATGTGGTTATTTGAGATCTCCATGATCTTGACTTGGTTGTTGCTACTAGGAGTGTTGATCTTTAGTCTCACTTATATAAGTTTGAATGCTTTGAGAACTTTGATTCTACAAGTGTTTCTCTTATTTCTCATGCAAACACAATGAGAAAGCTTTGGCATCAACGTATTGGCCATGTCAACTACAAATATCTATAAAAAATGAGTACATATGAGCTTGTGATTGGACTACCTTAGATCTCTTGTAGTGACAATATTTGTCAAGGTTGTGCACTTGGAAAACATCATAGAGATTCATTTCTGATAGGTAGATCCACACATGTAAAGTCAAATTCAAGTTGATACATAGTAATCTTAAGTCATTCACCACTCCATCCTTTTCAGGTGCATGATATATACTTATCTTCATAGATGACTTCTTTAGGTGCACATGGGTGTACTTTATGAAGTACAAGTTTGATGTCTTTGATTCATTTCAAATATTTAAGACATTTGTGGAGAAGCAATTTGGTCTTTTTGTCAGGCATATATGCATTGGCAATGGAAAGGAATATGTGAATCAATATTTCAGAGATTTTTGTACTTAGCATGGATTACAACATCAATTCACAGTTCCCCATACCCCTTAGTAGAATGGGGTTGCAAAGAGAAAGATTAGGAGATTATGGGAGATGGCCAATTTATGATATAACCTTCAGCTACGAGTTCTTCATTTTAGGTTAAGGCTATCAATTATGCCATCTATATTTAGAATTAGACTCCTTACAAGGAATTATGATAGTTGACTCTTGAGGAGGATTGGACTCATGTCAAGCCTAATGTTTCTACATTCCACATTTTTGGTAGTGAGGCTTGGGCATTTATTCCAGATTCTCAATGGACAAGCCATGGAGAGGAAGAGTTGACCACTCATATTTTTTGGCTACTATGAGGATGTAAAGGCATATAGGTTGTTTGATCCTGATTCTAGAGAGGTCTTCTTTTGGTGAGATGTCTAGCTTGATGAACATTATCCTTAGATGGAGCTTCCATCACCAGCTTTTCCCTCACTACCTAGTACTTCTTCTTCTCTACATGATTATGTATCCTTTGAGGAAGATCTTGATGTTGATCACTATTCATCACCTCCACTAGATGTCTAGTGAGTGCCCAAGTGGGCTTGTGATGCTGTTGATGCCACACAACCTATAACAGGAGTTCCTTTAGATTCTTGTCACGCTTGTGCTCAAACATCTGGTAATGGACTATTAATTCATGCCATTTCAGATGATCCACAAATTGTTTCATAGGCAATAGGTGACAAGACACTTAAAGTGGGATAGGGCTATGAATTAGGAGTAATCTTCTTTGATGAAGAACACCACATGAGATCTGTGTCCTCTTTTGAAAGGAAGAAAGTTAGTTTGGTGCTGGTGGGTGTATAGTACCAAGTATTTTGTAGATGGTTCTATTGATAGGTACAAGGAACATCATATTGTGAAGGGATTTTCATAGGTTGAGGGTATTGATTACTCTGAAACCTTTGCTCTTGTTTCCAAGATGAATTCTATTAGCCTTATACTCTCTCTTGTAGCTTCAGGGATGGACAGTGTTTCAGATGGACATATAGAGTTCCTTTTTGCATAGAGACCTACATGAGGAGATCTATATGGAGTAGCCTCATGGCTTTGTGCAAGGCTCTTCTTTGGTATGCAATCTTTAGAGGTCTTTATATGATCTCAAACAAGCCCCTCGGGCTTGGTATGAGAAGATGGATTCCTTCTTGCTTGCTTCATAGTTCACTCAATGTCATTTTGATCCTACAATGTACATTCAACATCATGGGGATGAATTGTTGATACTTGTGCTTTATGTAGATGATCTCATCATTATAGGTAGCTCATCCTCTATGATTCAAAGTGTTCAACAAGCTTTGAGAGAGTAGTTTGAGATGACAATCCTTGGACTTCTACACTAATTTTTGGGCTTATAGGTTGTTTAGTCTTTAGTTTGGATAGCCATACTCCAAAAAAATATGCTCCTAATATGCTTAAGAGATTCATCATTCTTGATTGCAAGCTTTCTCCCATACCTCTTCAATCATATATTTTTTTATCTACCACTTTCACAACTCCTATAGTGGATTCCATTTTATACAATCAGCTTGTGGATAGTTTGTTGTACTTGATACACATGTCTTGATATTTCTTTTGTGGTTGGAATTGTTTCTAGATTCTCATATGATCTATATAAGATTCATTGGAAATATTCCAAATGTATCTTGAGGTGCATCTGGGGAACTACATGTTATGGCATAGTCACTACACATCATGGGACCCTCACATTGTTGGTTATACAAACTCAGATTGGACCAATGATATTGATGATTGAAAGTCTACTTTTGGATTATTTTTTCTATCTTTGTTATGGTCCTATCACATGGTCATGCAAGAAGAATCATGCCCATGGATTATCATCTACAAAGGTAGAGTATAGGGTAGATGTGCTAGCTAGTCAGGAGGTTTTATGGCTTTGAAAGTTGATGATAGAGTTTAGATTTCCTCCTAATAGTTCCACCTTTCTTTGGTGTGACAATCATAGTGCTATACACATTTCTTACAACCTAGTTGAGCATTAGAGGACCAAGCACATTGAGCTTTAGATGCACTTCATCAGACATCTAATTCAAGATGATTCTCTTAGCTTGGAGTACAATCCCATTGCTAAGAAGGTTGCAAACATCTTCACTAAACCTTTTACATCCCTGCGATATCTTTAGCTGTATTCTATGCTTGGGGTTAAGGAAGTTTTCCTTAAGGGGTCTAAGTGACGAGTCCTTGCTTCCTTCTTTTCTTTCTTTGTAGCTTATTCTGTCTCTTTTTGGAGTAGGGTTTTTCCCACATGGTTTTCTCTATTTCTCTAGTTTTCAAAGATTTGGTTGTGTTGGGTACCTCATCAAGTCATGTTTCCAAGACCCATGTATGCTTTCAACATTGTAGTTTCCTTTCTTTTTTCTGCATTGTTTGTAGTTGCATTGTTGCTCATCTTAAGGGGGTGTGTTAGAGTAAAGGGTCAATTTCATTTCATTTATTAAATTACTTTTACTCCCTTCTTAATAATTTACTTTATGGACATGCATTTCCATTTAATAATTAAATATTAATTATTAAATGTCATTTACCTTTTAGGGTTTCCCTATTGGGTTTTTATGATCTCCTTTATTAGGATTGATCATTTGTATTTTCATACATTGTTTCAATCTGATAATATATTCTTCCATATTTTTCAAAGACAAATCCTTGACTTCTCTTTTTATTTGCTTCTCTATGACAGGTTCTTGCATGCATGTGTTCTTCAGGTTTCGTGGATTTGTATTTCTCAAATCCTTCATATCCTTTGATCTCTTAACTAGCTAATTAACTTCTTCACTCTTCACTTTTTTTCAACTCTACTTGATCTTCTCTATTCTTTTCTTGGTCCACCTTACTTCTTTTAGCTTCAAATTTATAAAATCACCAACTTAACAATAACAATCAACACTCAACCAACAATCTTTATTATATATATAATGTCTCTTAATTTTTATTATTAATATATTAAAGTATGTTATTAAAAAAAAGTATAGGATAAGAGATCACCTTTTAAGAGTCAAATAGGCAAAGTCCGAAGAAAAATATAATCACAAATTTTAAACCTAGAGAACATATATAGAGAATTGAGAGTGGATTACATAAACAAAAATCAAAGGGTGACAACAAAGGACCTCTATCACCCTTTCAATCAATCCCAAACATAGGTTTGATCTGAAGTCACATTTGGGAGGGACTACCCTTCTCATGTACAAATAAATAAGGAAAGTAATGTGATTTACAAAAACTTACTAAAATCAGAAACCCCTTAAAACTAATTGGAATCATGTCTCATCGCAGGCCAAAGTTGTAAGGGCCCACTTACAAATTTGAATCTATTCTTGTAGAATGTGAAGTTGAATGTAAAAATATTTTGGGAAGTAATTTATTCTAGTAAAATGCAATAGAACCATAATCCCCCCCCCCCCCCAAAAAAAAAAATTGGTATGTTTCATATGAATATATATATATATATAAAATTGGAAAAAGGAAACATATAGATTTTACATTATACAAGATTTTTTAAATGTAAGTATTTAATGGATATTTTATATTAGATTAATGACCCAAAAATTTGTGTGGTAAACTTTTTCAAGTGATCAATTAGTGTAGGAGCACCTATAATGCAGTGCAAGGTAGGAAAATCCCAAAAGGAGATGTACTAGCCCTCAATAATAACCACATCAGTGAAAGTTAAATAATAATATAGAGATTTATATCCACAACAACACCAATTCTCATAATAGAATTATAATGTTTCATCCAACATGCTTGAGTGTAAGGCCTTTTGGGTTATGCCCACATACATCAACAATTACAATAATAGTTATGCAAGACCTCACAAGATCCAATATTAGCTAGCCTAAAGCTACAATTTGGTAGAGAATGTTAGGCCCAACTGATATTGTAATAAATGATGAGGATATTTTTAAGTGATGACATTGTTAATGTATGTAAGAGAGTCATTTCAATTGTTATATTATCATTGATATCAAAGTCTTAATTGGCTAGACATTATGCTAACTCAAGAAAGTACCATATCATTTGATTGATGAAGAGGATTTGAAGAAAGTATGATGAAGATATAGTTGATATGAAAGGTATTCAATGGGTACTTGAATGAGTTGGGCAATGATTATGTAATATTGGTTTTATTATTTTACAATAATGTATTATTGAAATGTATTGAAAAATATAAGATTAACCAAGTCACAAGGTTATTGAAGGGAGAATGTATTCACCGAGTAACTTCAGTATTGCCTAAGTGATTGCAAAGGAATGAAGAACATAGTGTTTCCTAAGCATGTTAGTGTTAATTGAGTTATATGTTGCCTAAGTAAATATAATGTATACTGAGTGACATCTAGATGAACAATTATGTTAAATTAGAATCTAAGGCCAATTTTTTTTTTATGGAAATTTGGATTGTTTGAGAAGGTGTATTGTGAGAGTCAATGTTTATTGTAAGATCAACATTGGAAACAATCAAGAAGGATGTGAGAAAGGAAATTGAAGAAGGATAGTGATTACTACAAAGTTATATAAAAATTTGTATATTGTATGTGTCTAAATTCATTGTATGAAGGAATCTAGTTGTAAACCTAAGATTGATGATTTTGATTAAGAGAAAAAAGATGGAAAGACCTAGAAGTATTGAGAAATCTATTTAAGGAGGAGAAAATGACAATTTAGGCTACTAATCTGCTAAGCTAGTTCAAAGTTGATGCTAGAATTAGAGAATTGATTAAAATTTGTTGTGGAATGTAAAGTTGTTGAAAGAGAAAAGAGCCAAGTGAGCTGAGCAGAGAAGAGAGAAGAGAAGTGAAAGGAGTTTTTAGAAATCAAAATAAGTCGAGTAAGTAAAAGATAGAGAAAGTGTAAGAACTAAGATTTGATCAAGGAAACGTAGTTCATATTCTTACAGATCACTTTATACTATTACTTTTAAACCATTATAGCATAAAATCTCAAAAGTACCAAGTGGACCTAACAAGTTTGTGAAATCCTATATGGTAACATCAATTAGTGGTGTTTGCAAGTCTTTAAATTAGGCCACTCTTATTGGTCCTAGACAAGGAGTGATAAGGTCTAGGTGATCTTTCAGCAAAATCCTCTAACACAGTCACTTTAAGAAAGTGTATGTAACCTTTAAAAAGGTAGTCTCCTAACAAAGATCACTTCAGAAGAGTGAAATATTTGGGTTGTTCACCCCAAGTGCTTTTTCCTAATAGGTTTTCCACATTAAATATTGGTGTCAAAATTATGTGAATGTTAATTGTGTTCCAAGTTTATTTACATGTTTTTATAATTTATTGCAACTTGGTAATAACTAGGTTATCGCTATGTAATTTTTGGAAATTTACTGACAATTGATAATGCAAGGAATAATTTGATAATAACTTGGAAAGAAGTTGAAGTATGAGTTAAGTTTTATGTTGGATATGTCTATTGAGTGATTGGATGTATTAATGTTGTTGTTGCTAATGTTTATGTTGCGTTAATGGTGATGAAATGTTTGAATGGACTATGAGATAAATGGACATAACTAATTCACCCTTGTCTCAGTTATCTAACAATTTGGTATTAGAGCTCTCGATGTTTGAATGAAGAAGTTTAAAGGAACTTAAGAAAAATATTAAGATGCATAAGAGAGAGCCACAAAAGATAAACAAGTAAAACTTTTCCTCATGGCAAGACTAAATGAAACAACATCTTTTAGGTATTAGAGATGATGTCACACATTGGTTAACAAATGAATATGTCATACCAACTAGTCCTTTGACTATGTATCAAATGAATGAAAAGATAAATTATTACAGTATGATGATCAATAATGCCTTTGCTCTGATTTCTGCTGAATTTGATGATGTTAAGAATCATGCCACCGCAAAGAAAATGTGGGATAAACTTAAGCTAGTTTGTGAAGGAGATGACAATGTCAGAAGAGCTAAAGCTAAAACCTTGAGAGGTAAGTATGATGATATAAGAATGAAAGAAGGTAAAAATGTTGTACAACATGTAAACTAAGTCAAGGATGATATGAGTGCAGTAAGGCCTATTGGAGGACAAATCTTGGAGTCTAATTTTGTAAGTAGAATCTTGAGAACTCTTTTTCATGTTTATGCTATCAAAGTTTCTTCTATTCAAGAAATAAGAGCTTTACCTGGTAATGATCTGACACTTGATGGTCTACTTGGTCGGTTGACTACATTTGAGTTGAGAAATTATGATAACAATATGGTTACAATTGGAAATACTTCTAAGTCTTCATTAACCATCAACAATTCAAAGAAAGAGAAGAAAAACAAATGAGAAAGTGAATTTGAAACTAAAGATGATCTAGATGAGATTGAAGGATTACATGCAAGAAGGTTATCAAGAGGTAAAGGTAAATAGAAAGCTAAGATACCCTTGATCTATTTCAAATGTAATGAGGTTGGTCACTTTTCCACTAAATTTTTTAACTAAGGAAAGTCTAATAGAAATGATAAGTAGTACAAGTACAAGAAGAACAAGGATTACAAAGACAAAGGTAAGAATTCATGCTATTAGGTTTTGATGATGACAAGGAAGTAGTTGAAATGGTATACATTGCAATCATGGAAGAGTCAAATGGTGAGAGGCATGATAATGAAACCACCCTTATTTCACATGTTACAATGAATGAATCTTGGATTATTGATAGTGGTTGTTCACATTATATGACTGGTGATCTAAGTAAGTTTGAAAATTTTGAAGAAATTGATGATGATGGAAGTGTGAAGTTTGGTAGTGATGTTCCATATCCAGTGAAATGTAAACTATTAGCATGAATTCTAATGATACTACATTGGGGGACTATCCTGAGCATTGAAGAGTATTGATATCCTGGATTCATGACTGTGTTTGTCATTGATGTCAACATAACATTATTTTTGTAAAGACTGGTAGAGTAACAAATAGAGATCTTGATGGTATGGACAACGGTTTGAGTTTTTGGTCATACATAGTTATGGACATGTACAACATAGTGTCTTGATGACATGGTTAAGTGTGTAGAGTCTAAGTCAATGGTGTATGAAAGTTATACCTAATTTACAAAGAGAAGTTCAAAGATAGAGTATTGGGAAAGCAATTCTTGATGATTGTTGTCTATCTTACATCCTAGATATAATGAAGTTATGCATAGTTAGATAGTGAAAAAGGATAGTCAGGTGATGACATTAGTGAGTGCCCAAGTGCTAGTATCACATGTGTGAAGTTTTGTATAGAGTGTGAGCTGACAGTGCTATTGTAATTGTAATTAAATTAATTATCTTATTTTAATTAATTAGGAAAGCCTCAAGGAAAACTCAAGAAATTATTGTGAAGATATGGTATAAAGGAAAGATGTTTTCCTTGATTGAAAAGTGTATAGAATATGATTGAGATCATTGTTGAAGTGCAAATTGCAAAAAGGAGAGTGCTTACTAAATCCAAGGGATTATTGGATGCATAGTTTGAGATCTGGTTAAGGGATCTAAAGGAGCAAAAGTCTAGTTGACAGGATAGAGATAGAGGAAGGAAGTACAATTTAGTTCTATTATTCTACAAAGAATAATACATAGACCATTTGGACAATGGGTTCATTGGTCTTTCCCTTGAAGTTGTTTGGATAGTGGGTCCATCTATCTCCCACAACTCCTAACAAGATTGGAATATCCTAACAAGGATTCAAAGTCTCCTAAAAAGGATTCAAAGTCCCCTAATAGGGACTCATATGCACTAAATGTTGTAATAGACTCCTAATAGGGTCTATCCTCTAACAAGGAATATTTATATTAGTACATCATCTTGTGGGTACCATCCCCACTAAGGTTTTCCTTTGATCAAGGGTTTTCCTAGTTAACATATTTGGTGTTATTGTATATGAGTATCTTGTTGTTGTTTCAATTTACATTAATCATATGGTTAAGATTGTTTAAGATTGTTAATTGTGATATTAGTTGGATAACTAATTCACCCCCCTCTCAGTTATATCAGTGGACTATATATTCTAACAATTGGTATGAGAGCATAGGGTCCTTGAAGAAAATTCTTAACAATTTTGGGAGATCAATGGAAAATATGTTCAAGAAGGATAGTCCAAGATTTGATGGGGCCAACTATGATAGTTGGAAGGAGAAGATGAAGACTCATCTATTGTGCATGGGTCTAGGATATTGGATCTTGACAAAAAGTTAGAAGACAATTGTTAAAGAAGAAGATCTTGAAGGTTGCACTAAAGAAGAGAGAGATATATTCATGTATAATATGAGAGAAAGAGAAGCCCTATTGACAATACTTCTAGAGAATGAGTATAGTCAGGTAAAATCACTTGTAACATCTCATCAAATTTGGAAAGCTTTAGAGTCTACTTTTGAAGGTTATTATCATGTTAAAAGAATGAGATTACAGAATTGGATATGCACATTTCAAGATGTTAGAATGATGGAAGATGAATTTGTAAGAAGTTATATTGGAAGAATATTAGAAATGGTTGTAGGAATTTAGTCTCATGGTGGAACCAAAGAAGATGATAAAGCCATATGGAAGATCTTGAAAAGATTGACACAACCGTTGAAGCCAATAGTGCATATGATTCAACTAGTGATGCCTTGCACTAAAGATTTCACAAAGGATATTTTAATTGGAAGATTAGAATCAGCTAAAGTAGATCTGAGATAGTCTGGAGAACTTGCAAGAGTTGAAACAACCTTTAGTATCCTAAACATTTGACCTAATTTGACAAGGAGTGCAAGCACTCATGGAGATTTTGTTGGTAGCAATAGAGCTGATGAAGACAAGAAGATTGAGGAAGGAATAGCTCTTTTGGTAAGAAGAAAAAAAGATGGTAAGAAAATATTAAATGTTCGAATTTTAATGAATTTTCTCATTAAGCATCTAAATGTCGTCAAAGAGAGAAAAAGTATAAAGGAAAGTTTAACCATAGAAGAGATAGAGATTGAAATTGTTTGTATGCAAATGAAGGTGAAGAATTTGATGAGAAAGGTCAAAGTGAAAGTAATGATGAATTAGGATTAATGGCTATTAAGGAAGATGATCTTAATAGAGAAATTGGAGAAGAAAGATCTCTAGTTACCCAAGTGGAAAATAAGTTGATGAGACTCAAAATCATCTTTTAGATTTGAGTACCATTCCAAGCTTTTGAGCCCTTAAAGCACATTAATGCATGTGTACCTAACTATTCTTTTGAGGCCTAAGAAGTGTTTAATGTTTCTAACACCTTTCATTTAGCATATGCATGCACCTTGTATTGCTAAATTTCCATTCTGAGTCAATCTGCAAAGTTTCATTTTGAGCAATGTTCAAATTTGCATGTTGCCTAAGTGTCAAATAGCACTAGGAAGCCTAGTTTGTATGTGAATATCTTTCTCTTAGTAAAATTTAATATCTCGTCACTTTGGAAATGTTTAGTATCCATATTAGAGAACCTATGTTTTAGATTTCAAGTCATTTTGACATGTTTTGACTAGGTTTTGAATCTTTCAAAGTTGGTTGTTTATTGTTTTCATGCTGATGCTAATTGTTCAGAATTCTGGAAAGCCTTGTTTGACTGGTTATAACATTTACCTAGTTGAACAAAATGAGAAAATTCCTTTTCCATTACATTCTAGAGGTCAAAGACTTGTTATGTTTCAGATTTGAGCTTATGACAAATCTGTTTGATGCCATTACCTTTCTAAGATATTTTCAAGGTATTCTTCAAGCAACAATGAAAAGATTTGATGTGTAGTTATAGAGAGAGAGAGTAGAGAGATATTTTGCATCTATAGATGGAGCTTTTCCAAGTGGAAAAATGGTAGCATTTGATCTGATCTGGGTTTTGTTCCTTTCTATTTAGTCTCTTCTTTTCTCTTTCTCAGGGGTTGGTGGGTTGGTTCTAGTTTTTCTATGAGACCACATTGTTGGATCCAAAGTTGTGATTCTACCACATTCTTTAGCATTTCTCTTGTAATGAAATACAAGTAATAAGATTACATATAGTTTTGATCTATTAGGCATTTTCTACATTTCAATTTCATGCATCTTATTGTATTTGTTTCAAGGAAATAAATAAAAGTGTAGCAACAAGTTAATCTTCTATTTGAATTTTGTCTCCTGTTCATGCTATTTGTGATCTTCTATGATACATGTACAAAGTGCATATTATCTAGTTGCAATCTGTTCTAAGTTGTATGTGTTGATATTGTTTTCTTGTGATTTAAGGAGTCATGTAAATGCTTAGTTTATCATCATAGGGTTACATATCTCATGAAGGGATAGGTTGAGTATGAGATTCAGAAAGATGTAGATGTCTAATTCACAAGGTGAATGGATAGATCAGGAAGTCTTAATGTATGGGATATGTCAATGGCTTTCAAGAATGTGTGTTAGGAGTTTTTGGGATTTTCCAATAGATAAGGCATTGATCAACTACAAGATGAAAGTGTTATGTTGTTCATGTCTTGGTTTTGCTGAAATCAACATCATTAATCAATTATATTTTCCCTTTAATGTTGAAGGAACTAAAAAGTGTTGCCCTTGTTTGGCTTATTAGGTTCTTGGGTCATGTTATTAGCTATTTCATGTCTCAGATCTTTGCATAAGTGTTATAAAATTAAGGGTTTTATCTACTTTGTTAGATTCAAGTGTATGCTCTGAACACTGGTACCATATAAATGAATCTAAGGTACACCAGCCTAAGTTTTGCAGAACCTGAAGTAGAAGAAGGGTCTAGCCTTGTAGTTGGCTCAGTATCTAAAAGGGTATGTTGTAGATGGGAAGTAGCTACCCCTAGATGTATCTCAATGTTCTCATTATAATAATTTGAAATTGAGAATGTGATAGGAACAAAATGGGTTTTTAGGAATAAGATGATTGAGTAAGGAGAAGTTGTGGGAAACAAGGCTAGACTTATTTGTGAAGGTTACTCATAGAAATAAGGCATTGATTAAGAGGATACATATGCACCTGTAGCAAAAATAGAAGCTGTAAGGATGTTCCTAGCTTATGCAACAAATAGGAAATTTAATTTTATCAGATGCATGTTAAATCTACCTTTCTGAATGGAGAATTAGAAGAAGAGGTTTATATTGAGAAACTTGAAGGTTTTCCTTTATTAGATGACAAAGACATGGTATGCAAATTGATAATGGTATGTGCAAAGGGTAAGATGAGAAAGTCTAGTTTTTCTAGAAAGACGCACACTTCCAATGATATTCTAGAATTAGTGCAAACTGATTTATGTGGTCCTTATGGAGTTGATAGTTATTATGGTGATAGATATGTTATATTGTTCATGGATGATTATTCAAGGATGATGACTATAATGTTTACAAAAGTGAAATCACATGCTTTTGATACATTCAAATGGTACAAAGTAAGAGTGGAAAAGGAAATTAGAAAAAATTTGAAATGTTTAAGATTCAATAGAGGTGGTGAATTTATGTTTGTTGAATTCTCTAAATTTTGTAATGAGAATGGAACCAGAAGACATTTATCTACACCGAGGACACCACAATAGAATAAAATTACAGAAAGGAGAAATAGATCTATCATGGATTGTGCAAGGACACTAATGATTGAGAAGGAGGTCTCTTAGATATTCTAGAGAGAAGTAATCGGTATTGTTGCTTACACACCCAACCAAGTCCAATTGAAGAAAGGAACACACAAAACACCTTATGAGCTATGGTATGGTCATACATTGAATGTGAGTTATTTCAAAATACTTGGAAGCAAATGTTATATTCACAAGGATGCTAAGAATTGTAAAATTAATGTTAAAATAGATGAATGTATATTCCTAGGATATTCATCCAAGAGAAAAGCTTACAAATGTTTGAATAAGGCTACTAACAAGATGATTGAATGTGTAAGTGTAAGACTTGATGAGTTTGTAAAGAAGAATGATCTAGAAAGTAAGAAGGAACTTGAAAATTACATCAAGTTTGTCTATGTCTATGATGATGCATCAAATACTCTACTTGAGTTACAACATGGGCATACCGAGCATCAAATAATAACACCCAAGTTACAAAAAATCATACCCAAACATTATATAGCTACACCCAAGCATTAGGCATTGGCTATTAAGTCTTAGAAAAGTATACCCGAGAACTAGGCAATTCAACTCGAGCAGGAAGTTGAACTTCAATTGAGTGAAGACAATACTAAAAGTAAGAGAATTGAACCTATATTAGCCAAATATGTGAGAAAGAACCATTCACCTAAATAAATAATTAGAGTTAGAAGTGTAGGAGTACAAATAAGAATAAAAATAAGAGAAGGTATATGTTTACTTGTTGATCTTGAGCCTAGACTAGTTAAAGATGCATTGAACAATGATTGTTGGATTAATGCTATGAATGAGGAGATTGATCAAATTGACAAAAAAAAACATGGAAACTGTTAGAATATATAGTCCACTAATATAACTGAGAAGGGGGGGGGGGGGGGGGGAGGGTGGGGTGTGAATCAATTATATAACTAATATCGCAATTAAGAATCTTAAACAATCTTAACTATATGAGTGATATAAATTGAAACCAAAACAAAATACTCATACTTAATAACACTAGATATGTTAACTAGGGAAACCCTTTACCAGCGGGAAAACTCCAGTGGGGATGGTACCCACAAGATGGTGTACTAATAGAAATATTCCTTGTTAGAGGATAGATCTTGTTAGGAGTCTATTATAACATTCAATAAAATATCACAAAATACCTTTCACCATATAATCCTCTTGTTCTAGAAGGACAACTCAAATCTGCATGAACGATCTCTAGCTTCTTTGTGATAGTGAACTTCTTGATAGGGAATGATACTTTCTTTTGCTTAGCTAAAATACATTCCTTATACACAACATTAGTAGGCTTAGCAATCTTATGCATGTCTCTGACTACAAAAGTGATGCTAACCTTTAAAATATTATCAAATTTTATGTGATATAATCTTCTATGCCACAACCAACTAGCTAGCAAACATGTCATCTCATAAGATTCAACTCAAATACATTAGCTCTAGATCTAGTGCCAGTTCCAATCATATTACCATCTATGTCTTTGGTAGTGCATGTCTTCTTAGTGAACTACAATAGATAACCTTTGTCCACCAACTATCCAAAACTCAACAAGTTATGCTTCAATCCATCAACAAAATAGACATCATCATTGTTAGTTTTACCATCAAGAGTAATGGATCCAATTCCCATTATATGATAGGCTATATTGTTTCCAAATCTAACAATACCTCCATCATTATTCTTAAATTTGATAAAATTATTCATATCACCAATCATGTGATGTGAACAACCACTATCAATTATCCAATAAGACTTCTTTTCCACTTGGGTAACCAAAGCTCTTTCTTCTCTAATTTCTCTATCAAGATCATCTTCCTTGAAAGCCACAAATCCTAATTCACCACCACTTTCCCTTTGACCTTTTTCATCAGATTCTTCATCTTCATTTGGATACAAACAATTTTTATCTCTATCTTTTCTAGGGTTAAACTTCCCTTTATACTATAAGAATTTGCCTTGGGGAAAAATCACCCAAGACCAAGAAACATAATAACTAGCACAAAATAGAGCAATAGGGTATGATCAAAATAACAATATGATATTCAATTGATTGTATAGTACACTAGAGGTGCCTATATATAAAGGCCTCTAAGATGCATCTAGAATGTCTAGGAGTTAGCAATATCATAAGCCTCACAAGTAAGCACATGTCCACCAGGAGTGGGTTATCCTCCATAATGCATAGGAGTTAGTGCGATGATGAGAGGATAATCCCACAAAGGTGTGCCATGTAAAATGATGTTGTAGACATCATGTGCTTAAATAAGATTGCAAACAACTATGTTGTCTACATGATGACTCAGTTGATTATGCAAATGACACCATGTGCTAAAAAAGAGTTGCTTACTCTTGTGTTGTCAACATGACAAATCATATGAGTATGCAAACTCCTAGGTGTCTAACCTAATAAATAATAAAATAATGCATTTGTCCTAAGTAAACTTAAGTAAAGTGTAAATAATAATTATTTACACTAACACCCCCCCTTAAGTGCAACTTAGGGAAACATACTTAAGCTCACAAAAGCTATGATGAAATGCATAATGGGTCTTAGTTACAAGGCCATGTTAGGTACCCAAGTACAAATGCAATGAAATCTCTCTAAAAATGGAGAAAGAGGGAAAACCTCATGGGAAAAACCCTCCTCCAAAAAGAGAGATATGTGCAATATAGAAGAGAAGGATCATGTGACCCCCTTGGTGAAAAATTTCTCACCCCCAAGAGATCTCACAAATGAAGACACTTGACCTCCATGAATGGCTTGGTGAAGATGTCGACTACCTACTGCTTAGTAGGATAATAATGCAATGCGATGACCTACTCATGAATCAACTCTCAAATGTAGTGCATATGAACCTCAATATGTTTGGTGCACTGACATTGCACTAGATGTTTTAAGATCTTAGTAACACTCTGATTATCACAATGGATGATTGTACGTCTGGGTAGATAAAAACCAAACTCCTTTAGAATCTGCTATAGCCAAATAGCTTTTGTCGCTACATTCACAACTACTTGATACTCAGCCTCAGTCGATGAGAGAGAAATGGTGTTTTTCTTTTTACTTTGCCAAAAAATGGGGCTAGAACCAAGATGAAACAAATATCCTAAAGTAGAATCATGAGAGTCAAGGTCCCTTGCATAGTCAAAGTTTGTATATCCCACTAACTGAAGTCCTGTACTAGCTGTATAGTGTATCCCATGTGCATGTGTACCCTGTATATAGTGCAAGATTTGTTTGGCTGCCTTTGAATGAAATTCATATGGCTCTTACATGAAGTGAGAAACCATGCCAACTACAAATGAGATGTCAGGGTATGTATGTGTCAAGTAGATAAGGCTTCTAACCAATTTTCTATACAAAGTTGCATCAACAAGTGGAGTGGAACAATTTGTTTCTAACTTAACACCTAAAAGGAATGGGGTAGTTGCAACCTTCCAGTCACTCATGTGAAACCGAGCAAGAACAACAAGAGCATACTTGGGTTGTGATAGTGTGAGCCTTGATGAAGACTGATGTATCTTTATACCAAGGAAATAGTGTGGTAGACCCAAGTCTGTCATCGAAAACTTGTCCTACAAAGTAACCTTTACGCTATCAATAATGGATGCTATGCTCAAAGTAATGATCAAGTCATCAACATAAAGCACAAGAAGAAAATGTGAATCATCCCTCTGAAGAATGTAGACATTTGGATCAGAATGACATCTGGTGAACCCTGCTAAAAGAAGACAAGAATCCATCTTGGTGTGCCAAGCTCTGGGAGCTTGTTTAAGTCGATAGATAGACTACTTTAATTTGAAAACCATGGTAGAATCTTGGATGAATCCCTATGGCTATTCCATATATATCTCCTCATGAAGGTCCCCATTCAAAAATGTACTTTTCACATCCATTTGATGAACAACCAATTTTTGAGCTGCCACTATAGCTAGTGTCAAATGAATAATATTCATCTTTACCATTGGTACAAATTTCTCAGTGTAATCAATGCTAAGTACTTGAGAAAAACCTTTTGCAACAAGTCAAGCTTTATGTTTATCAACACTTCCATCCACTGTGAATTTGGTCCAATAGATCCACTTACACCAAACCAATTTTCTTCCCTTAGGAAGAGAGACTAAGTCCCATGTATCATTTCTCATAAGAGAGTTATATTCTTCCTCCATTGCTCTATCCCATTCTAGAATACCTAATGCTTCTTTAAAGGATTGTGGATCTGAAGCAACTGTAATATAAGCATGTGGGAGTGAGTTGTACTATGATCTTATCCTCCTATTATCAAAAGAATTCCCTACCAATGGTCCTGCCGTGTCCAATGTCTGCTTAACCCATCTAGGTCTAGTGGAAGAAGATGTAGTAGGAGTATCCTCAATCTCAACTGCCTGATACCGCTATGTTGGTTGGGATGAACATCTTCCAAGTCACTATTTTTCCTATCACTCTCTTTAATGAAGAAGGAAGAAGGAGGAGTTGAAGAAGTAAAGCTTGGAAAACTTTCTTCAAAATGTACACTCCTCTCATAGAATATATCACGTGTCTCTTATTGCCTCACTTTTCACCTTGTAACCATTTTGTAAAAGTGAAGAATTATGTGTTGTAGTTAAGTCTAGGTATGTTTGAGTTTAGTTTTAAGTTCCCTTATGTGAAAAGAGTCTTCATCAGATTTTTCATCTTTCCTTTCCCCCACATTTTACAGCCGGGTGGTTTTCCTTTATGTTGTGAGTCTTACAGGTAGCTTAGTACCTAATCCGATGGAGATTCTTACAACATGAAAAATTATTCACAAACCTAATCTTTCTCATGGCTTATCATATTTTCATTGAAAAGAAGAAGCTTGTAGAAAATTGAGCATCATCTTCACCTTGGCAGGTTTTCGACCCATGGAGGTGATTTCTCACGAAGAGCAACAAATGATGCTTATGGATCTATGTAAGAAGATAATTATATATCTTATGGAAAATTCCTATTTTCACTATGATATACTACCTTGGGAAACATTTAGGATTCATCACAATTCTCAAAATCATCTTAAGCAAAAAACTCAAGACTGAGTTCTTCTCGGTGGGTTTACAACCCATGAAGTTTGCTTTCTACCAAAGACAATTATAAAGGAAAAGAAACAAGGAAGTGGGTCCCTTTCAACTTTCACAGTCCTTTTAAACTTCTCTGAACCCAAAGGAAATATTAACTCAAAAGATAGAGTTTAAAATAAAGCCTGGGTGGAGAAATGAAAATCGTCTTCTCCTCAGTAGGTTTTCAACCCATGAGGATAATTTTTTGCATTCAAAAGAAAATCAACTTTGTAAGTAGATTGGACCCGCAAGTTATACACAAAACATCTTAAGATGATAATGGAAACAATCTAACCATTGTGGGAAAGGTATACTGAGCAGAATTTGATTAGGCAGATATTTTCTTATGGGATACTCTATTCATAATTTTCTGAAACTTAATGGGAAATGAGAAAGTAAGTATAAAAGAATGGAAAGTTACTATTGGGCCAACAAAAATAGTGAAAAGATAGTGAAAGATCTGTTAGAGCTCCCACATTTACTATTTCAATGGATTTATCCTTTAATTCATTCGTGTGGTGCGAATCCTAAAGATCAATGGATGAATTGAGACTCCTATATAGATGGAAACATAACAATTATTCAAACTACCACTTTTTCTTAAACTATTATTTTGTTAAATTGAAATGTATCTGCAAATTCAATATCCTGTTCTTCTTCTAGATTCAAAATTTCAATTCATTTCATTCTTAGACAGAATGGAAAATAGGCTTGCAAGTTTTGATGGGTTGAATGGAATCAAGTCCACATTACAAAATTTCACGGATACTTCAATCCATTTTTATGATATGCAAGATTTCCAAAAGAGGCTGAAATCAAATTCGATTCATCCCATAACTGAGAAGCTCAGAGGATGTGGACTAGTGGAAGTAGCTAGTTTTTCGGTGGTAATCCAAGCTCTAGAATTGATTTATGAATGCATAAATCACTACAATCTGGATACCAGATAAATTGTGTTACCAAATGATATAGTATTGATCTCCATTAATAGGAAAACTGTGGTGAATTCCCTCCGAGTTCTAGAATGGGAGGATTTTTTGGATTTGACAGTAGGAGGAGCAGTTTCTAAGTTCTCTACGAAGAAGATGGTTTGAAGGAAAGAAATTATGCAGTCCTAGTTTCAAAAGCTGCATAGTGCCAAGAGTAAGGTCCCCAAAACTCTATTTAGTACTAATCTCAAAGATAAGATTGTAGATATTGTGGTTCTCCTACACAGACTGAAAGGTGAGGTAGACAATCTAAATTTTTTTGAACAATATTTATTTTTGGTACAAGTTATTTGTTTAGATACACAATATATTGACTGAGCTCATGAGGTAAGTGAAAATCTTTCCAATGCTCTCAGCACCACAAAATTCTACAACACCTTCTATATGTCTTCATTTTTTATTTAGTGTTGGAAATGATTGAAAAGATCATGAGGAAAGTTGTTGGAATGATATATGGTAATGGTTAAGAATGTTCTCAATCATTATTTTTTCATTGATGTCAAACTTGCTACTTGCAGGAATGACAATTGCTTTAGTGATCCAAATACTATCAATTAGTTGATTGTCAAGGAGGAGGCAATCAATAAGATGTAACTAGAACACCTAGAGAAAGGTTAAAATTATGATGTCGTAATGAAGTACAAGGATTAGCTAAGCCATTGATGAAAAAGTGTATTTGATGACATACGACAAGACACAAAGAATGGGCACACTGAAACATATCAAAGATGTGGGATTTTATCTAAGTCTTTTGTAAAGCCCAACTAAAGATCATTAGAAAGAAAGTTTCGAGTAAACTTCAAGTGCCGAGTAACACAGAGATGCCGAGCACCAGTAAAATCAATAATGTCGAATAACACAGAGATGCCGAGCACCAATAAAACCAATACTGCTGAGTAATACAGAGATGTCGAGCACCAGTAAAACTAATAATGCCGAGTAACACAGAGATGTCGAGCACCAGTAAAACCAATAATGTCGAGTAACACAGAGATTTTGAGCACCAGTAAATTAATAATGTCGAGTTGCTGCATTATTTTGAAAATCAAAGATTCGCCAGATCTAAGCCAACAAGGTTGTTATCTAGAAGTTTGTGAATTAAATGGAAGATAAGAATGATGAGCTGGTGGCACAGAACACCATGTAGGACCTTTTTTTTTTAAGGATACAATTGATGAAGTTTGTAGATGAGAACAAGATACGAGGTAGATACAATGTATCCTACCTAATCCATTTTGGAACCCTAAAATTGGAAAGGGAGAATTGAGTGGCAAAAAAAAATCAAATTTCTATTTAAGGAGTCATAAGTTCATGAAGAAAATAGAGAGAGGTGGTCAAGCATGATAGCATGAAATGCTGAAGGAGGTGTTAAGGAGAAAAGAGAAGCATAGTTACTCTATTTCAGTAAAAAGACCCTCGATATGGATGCATTGGTACAATGAGTTAGAAGACTCAAGAAGACGAAGCTTGAGAAGAAGACAAGCAATCAGAGCCTAAAGTGATTGAAGCCAAGCATAAGGATTGAATTGAAAGTGTGATCTAAAATCTGCAAGATATGTTGTAAGTGTTATTAGATCAAAAGACCATTATTGTTATTTTCTAGCAATTGTAACAGTTAGTTTAAATCCTATGGACTTAGATTGGTTTGATAGCCATGAGACAAATCCTTTAACAGGGTGACATTCCAAGTGAATGTTCTAAAGACCTTTAACCAGGCCCATTCCTAATAGTTTGGTGAAATATTCTAACAAGGTCACATTTAACAGTGTGTTGTAAGCCTTTAACAGGGCAGGCTTTTAACAGGGCATCACTTCAGAAGAGTGAGAATCAAGTAGCATGTTACTGGTGGTTTTTCCCAAATTGGGTTTCCACGTAAATCATTGTGTCATGTGTTGATCTTGCATGTTTTATCTTTGCATGTTGATTTACTGTAATGTGGTTGATTTAAGTTTGAATGGATGAAAAGTGTATGGATTCATGAAAAGTAGTGAAAAAGTATTATTAGGGCATTTGGACCTTGGATAATTGATTCACCCCCCCCTCTCAATTATTCTAAAGAATTCTAACAATTGGTATCAGAGCTTGACTGCTGACTTAGTTTAAAGGGACTATAAGTAGAAAAGATCAAAATGCCTAAGAGAGAAGTTCCCAAGCTCAACAAAGAGAACTTTGTTGCATGGCAAAGTTTGATGAAGCTACATCTTGGATCCATAGAAGATTATGCCCAAAATTCAATTGTTATTGAACATGTTGATCCAACAGGCACTCTTACTGCAAAAGACATGAAAAACAAGCAGGAACACAATCAGACAATGCTAGAAAATGCCTCTGCACTCAACCATGCTGAATTTGATGATATCAAAGGATGTGATACTGCATTTAAAATGTGGAAAGCCCTATCAGACATCTATGGAGGAGATCAAAATGTACAAAGAGCAAAAAGAGAAAGTCTCAGAGGAAAGTTTGATGACATGGAAATGGAGGAAAATGAGAATGCTGCTTAGTATGTTGCAAGAATAAAGGAAGTGGTAAGTGCGATAAGATGCTTAAGTGGTCAACTAGATGAAGATACTATTAATAGTAAGTTCTTAAGAACATTGCTCCCTATCTATGCTATTAGAGTATTGGCAATACAACAGCTAAGATGTATACCAAGAAACAATCTAAGTTTTGAAGGTATAATAGGTAGACTCACTGCATTTGAGTTATCCAATTTTGACAACTACAGACCAGAGAATGTTGAATCTCCCTTTAAGGCCAAGTTATCACTAAAATATGCTGAACAGGTGAAATCAAAGAAAGGAAGAAAAATGAAGTATGTATCCAGTGATAGTAGCACTGATGTGGAAGATGTGGAACAATTGGAAGCATTGCTTGCTAGAAGATTTCACAGGGGTAAAGGAAAATTCAAAGGTAAGATGCCTATCATTTGTTTCAATTGTAATGAAGTAGGTCATATTGCTACGAGGTGTACACAGAAAAAAAGATTACAAGGAAGGCAACAAAAACAAATTTAGAAGAGATGATGATGACAAGAGAGATTACAAAGAAAAATGTAAGAAGTGTTACATTGTTGAAGAAAATTTTGATGATAATGATGATGAAGTTGTTTATGTAGCCATGAAGGATCAATCTGATGAAGAAGAGCCGACAGCACTGGTAACATGTATGAACAAGAATGGCAGATGGATCATAGACAGTGGATGCTCACATCACATGACAGGAGACAAAAGTAAGTTTGTTAACTTTACTCAGTATGATGGAAATAGTGTTAGATTTGGTAATGATGCTCCATGTCAAATCAAAGGAAAAGGTTCCATTAAGCTCACAGAACAAATTTCATGTAATAATGCATACTATGTTGAAGGATTAAACTTCAATTTGCTGAGTGTCTCATAGCTAGGCAATATAGGATGCAAAGTAGAATTTGGAAACAAAACTGCAAAAATCTATGATACTGATGGTAAATTGATAAGAAAAGGAGATCAAACAAGGAGTAATTTTTTTAACCTTGATATGGATGATGTTTCTTGTTTTATTGCAAAATTTGATAATGAATGGTTGTGGCATAGAAGATTATGTCATGTCAACTTTGACAATTTGGTCAATATCAGTAAAATGAAGAAAGTCAGAGGTTTGCCAAAATTGAAGAAGCCTGACAATATCATGTGCAAACAATGTCAGCTAGGAAAGATGACAAAGTCAAGCTTCAAAAGCAAAAACCATACATCTAAAGAAGTACTTGAGTTAGTTCACATTGACTTATGTGGTCCAATGGAAGTACAAAGCTATAAAGGAGATAAATACATCATGTTTTTTGTTGATGACTATTCCAGGATGATGACTGTTATGTTCCTAAAACAAAAGTCTGATGCTTTTCAAATGTTTAAGTGGTATGTGGCTAGAGTTGAAAAGGAAACAGGAAAAAGCTTGAAATGCCTAAGATCAGATAGAGGTGGTGAATTGACATCAAATGAAATCGAGATATTCTGTAATGATAAAAGAATCAAAAGACAAATGTCAGCTCCTAAAACTCCCCCACAGAATGGAATTGCTGAAAGAAGAAACAGATCTGTGATTGACTGTGTCAGAACATTAATGATGGAAAAGATTGTTGCTCTAAAATACTGGAGAGAAGCTGTAAGTGTAGCTGTTCATACATTGAACTGAGTACAAGTCAAGAAAGGTACAAATACAACACCTTTTGAATTTTGGTATGGTCACTTACCCAATGTAAAACATTTCAAAGTGTTTGGTTGCAAATGTTTTATCCTTAAAGATGCTAGAAATGGAAAATTTGATGCAAAAAGTGATGAATGTATATTTCTTGGTTACTCCACTAGAAGTAAGGCATATACGTGTTTAAATACTAACACTAAAAAAATTGTGAAAAGTGCAAATGTAAATTTTGATGAGCACACAGAAGTCCAAGTTGAAGTACCAAAGAAAATGGAAAAGTATAGAACCTTTGTGTAGTCTTATGAAGGAATGACTGTTGATGAGGATGATGTCAATCAAATTGAAACTCAACAACAAGTTTTAGTCTTAGCCGAGTCCCAACCAGTGAATGCTGAGTTGCATTTAGAAGTCAAGTTGCAGAATGAACAAAATGCACAATTTGATTCTAAAGATAGTACACATGATGAAGAACAACCTGACAATGAAGTGCATAGTGATCCTGAATCTAAAAGATCAAACATGAAAACAAGGATAGAGCCAAGATTATCCAAATATGTAAAAAGACATCAACTTGCTAAACAGATAATTGGTGACAAAGATGCAAGACCAATGACAAGGAATAGACTAAGACATGAATCATGTCTGATCAACAAATCTGAACCTAAGACAGTATACAGTGCATTACAAGATGATGACCGGTATAAAGCTATGGAAGAAGAAATTGATCAAATAAAGAAAAACAAAACTTGGAGTTTAGTTCCAAGATCAACTGAGAAGAATGTGATTGGCACCAAGTGGGTATTCAGAAACAAGCTAGATGAGAATGGTGAGATTACCAAAAACAAAGCTAGACTAGTATACAAGGTTTATGCTCAAGAAGAAGGACTAGACTGTGGGGAAACATTCACCTCTATTGCTAGAATGGAAGGAGTAAGAACTTTACTTGGATATGCTGCCTACAAAGATTTTAAAGTTTATCAGATGGATGTAAAATCTATTTTTTTAAATGGCATACTAGAAGAAGAAGTCTACATTGAACAACCAAAATGATTTGTTGATGAAAACAACATGGATATAGTGTGTAAGCTACATAAAGCACTCTATGATTTGAAACAAGCACCTAGAGCATGGTATGAGAGACTTCACAAGTATCTAGTGCAAATAGGATTTGAAAGAATTGATGATAACATCAACATGTACATCAAAGAAGAAGAAGGTAAAGAGATTATTGTATCTGAAATCTTTGTGGATGACATAGTATTTGGTGGAAAGGAAGTTCTTTGCAAAGGCTTTGTTGACAAAATGAAACATGAATTTGAGATGTCTATGTTTGGAGAAATCAAATTTTTTGTTGGATTGCAAGTACATCAACTCAAACATAGTATATTTGTTACACAATCAAAGTACATCAAAGAGATTCTTAAAATTTTTGGATTGGAGGAATCCAAACCATTCAGCACACCAATGGCAATAGGAAATAAGCTGCCCAAAAATGATGAATCAGCTAAAGTCAATCAAACAATGTACAAATCCATGATTGAAAAATTACAATATGTTGTACATAGTAGATCAGACATAGCATTAGCAGTTGGAATAGTGGCTAGATTCTCTGCAAATCCAAAAGAAAATCATCTCATAGTAGTAAAAATAATAATAAGATATCTTAAAGGAACTAATAACTTTGGTCTATACTACAAAAAGAATAGAAAATTTGAGCTTAATGCATATACAGATGCAGATTGGGGAGGCAACATTGATGATAGAAAAAGCACAAGTGGAGGTGCATTATTTCTAGGCAAAAGGCTAGTTACTTGGACTAGCAAGAAACAAACATGTACATCCCAGTCCACTGCAAAGTCAGAATATGTGGCAGCTGCAATCAATTGCACAAACATTATGTGGCTCACAAATCTATAAAAAGGAATGAAAGAAGAGGTAGCAAAACTTGTGATATTGTATTGTGATAATACAAGTGCTATAAACATATCCTAAAATCCAGTGATGCATGCAAAAATCAAGCATATCACAATCAAGTATCATTATGTCAGAGAATTGATAGAAGACAAACAAGTGAAGTTGGAATACATTCACACAAAGGAACAGACTGCAGATATTTTCACCAAACCATTGACCAGGGATGCTTATGAATATCTTAGAGGCAAGTTGGGGGTAATACCCCTAACTCAAGCAGTTTAAGGCAACAAGGATGCTGCCCTGCATCAACATAAACAAATTATTTAAATATCAACAGATTGATGCAGATGATAACAGTAGGAGCATAAACTCCAAATCAGTCACAAGCATGGTGACAGAGGGAGAAAACAACAAGAAGCCAAAGCTCATATTTTACATGATAAAGATGCTACATATTTGGAATTTATGTCAAAGAGGGAGAAATGTGAAACCTAATCAATACAAAGAAAGAGGGAAATGTATAAGAAAGAGGGAGATATATGAGTACAGTAGTAAAAAGATGCATCAGTCAAGAAAAGTAGCAGACAATGTATACAATCTTGGTGGTAACTAAGTTGATTAATTGATTAGTTTGGTTTGCCATCAATGCCAAAGAGGGAGATTGTTGGAAATGATTGAAAAGATCATGAGGAAAGTTGCTAGAATGATATATGGTAATGGTAAAGAATTTTCTCAATCATTAATTTGTCATTGATGTCAAACTTGCTACTTGCAGGAATGACAACTGCTTTAGTGATCCAAATACTATCAATTAGTTGATTGTCAAGGAGGAGGCAATCAATAAGATGTAACTAGAACACCTAGAGAAAGGTTGAAGTTATGATGTTGTAATGAAGTACAAGGATCAGCTAAGCCATTGATAAAAAGTGTATTTGATGACATACTATAAGACACAAAGAATGGGCACACTGAAACATATCAAAGATGTGAGATTTTAGCTAAGTCTTTTGTAAAGCCCAACTAAAGATCATTAGAAAGAAAGTGCCGAGTAAACTTCAAGTGCCGAGTAACATAGAGATGCCGAGCACCAATAAAACCAATAATGTTGAGTAACACAGAGATGTCGAGCACCAGTAAAACCAATAATGTCGAGTAACACAGAGATGTCGAGCACCAGTAAAACTAATAATGCTGAGTAACATAGAGATGCTGAGCACCAGTAAAACCAATAATGCCGAGTAACATAGAGATGACGAGCACCAGTAAATCAATAATGCTGAGTTGCTACATTATTTTGAAAATCAAAGATTCACCAGATCTAAGCTGACAAGGTTGTTTTCTAGAAGTTTGTGAATTAAATGGAAGATAAGAATGATGAGCTGGTGGCACAGAACACCATGTAGGACTTTTTTTTTAAGGATACAATGAAAAAGTTTGTAGATGAGAACAAGATATGAGGTAGATACAATGTATCCTACCTAATCCATTTTGGAACCCTAAAACTGGAAAGGGAGAATTGAGCGGCAAAAACAAATTATATTTCTATTTAAGGAGTCATAAGTTCATGAAGAAATTAGAGAGAGGCAGTCAAGCATGAAAGCATGAAATGCTGAAGGAGGTGTTAAGGAGAAAAGAGAAGCATAGTTACTCTATTTTAGTAAGAAGACCCTTGATATGGATGCATTGGTACAATGAGTTAGAAGACTCAAGGAGACAAAGCTTGAGAAGAAGACAAGTAATCAGAGCCTAAAGTGATTGAAGCCAAGCATAAGAATTGAATTGAAAGTGTGATCTGAAATCTACAAGATATGTTGTAAGTTATATCAGATCAAAAGGCCATTATTGTTACTTTCTAGCAATTGTAATAGTTAGTTTAAATCCTATGGACTTAGGTTGGTTTGATAGCCATGAGACAAATCCTTTAACAGGGTGACATTCCAAGTGAATGTTCTAAAGACCTTTAACCAGGCCCATTCCTAACAGTTTGGTGAAATCCTCTAACAAGGTCACATTTAACAGTGTGTTGTAAGCCTTTAACAGGGTAGGCTTTTGACAGGGCATCACTTCAGAAGAGTGAAAATCAAGTAGCATGTTATTGGTGGTTTTTTCCAAATTGGGTTTCCACGTAAATCATTGTGTCATGTGTTGATCTTGCATGTTTTATCTTTGCATGTTGATTTACTATAATATGGTTGATTTAATTTTGAATGGATGAAAAGTGTATGGATTCATTAAAAGTAGTGAAAAAGTATTATTAGGGCATTTGGACCTTGGATAATTGATTCATCCCCCCTTTTAGTTATTCTAAAAAATTCTAACATTTACATGCTAGCATCTTTATAGTTATAGTCATGTCTCCTAAGGATAGAAATTTTTCCTAATGATGTGAAGTGTTATGAGTTCTATCAATGTTTGCAATTGCAAAATAGTTATGCAGAGTATGTCAAAGTTAATGATGCATTCAATATGAGAATTTCTAGGGAGCTCCAAGGATGCCTAGAGAGGAGATTTAGCCTGGAAGCAATGGTAGCTATTAGCCTGTTCAAAAGTTATTTTATCCAGTTCTCATCTTTCTTGTATTTGCACCTTGTAGCTTTTGATGGATTTGCCTTGAAGCTACCCAGGTATTTGAGTGACATGATTGTACTGATAGAGATTGTGAGGCAAGAAATCCAAGTGAACATGCTAAGTAAGAGCTTGAAGAAGAAGGAAGATGAGTTCCCTATGAAAGTGAAGAGAAAGAATCATCATCTATTTGGACATTGGAGTTCGATGGAAGTTGTTCCTCATCAGGATTTGGCGTAGGTGTAGTGTTAATACCCCTTGAAGGAGAACCCAAACCCATGGCTTTCAAATTGGAGTTTGAAAATACAAAAAAAATTGTAGAGTACAAAAATCTACTACTAGGGATAATGATTGTAAAAGAAAAAGGAATAAAGATCTTGAAAGATCAAGGTGATGCAGAGCTCATCGTAAGACAAATAAAGAGGCAATACTCTATGAAGAATTAAAGAAACAAAATTTGGGATGAAATAGAAGGTCTTGATGCTTTTTTCTATTAAATCAATACCGAGAGAGATGAATACCAAAGTAGATTCATTAGCTATTTTTGCTTCCTTGTTACTTCCCCATCTGAAATTCAAAGACAAGAAGTATTAGATAGAAACCATATATCGAGCCTCTATCCTTAACAATGCAGAGTCTTGGCAAGTCTTTGAAGATGATAGAAGTTTGCAACTATTCCTAGAAAATGACAAATCTAGTTCTAGACATGAATCCAATGATGATAATCATGAAAACTCTAATGTTGAGAGGAAAGGGAATTGAAATGATCAAGTCCAAGTGCAAGGTAATATCATTCCTCCATACTTTGTATCTTTAGAAAAATTGTTCAATAGACATGATGCTTAAATAAAACAAAAGAGGACAGAAATAGGTCCTACTACTGGTGAGTATGAAGGGGTGAATATTGAAGATACCCATGATCCCAAAATGATTAATATTGGAAAATGTTGTTCCTAAAGAGAAAGAAGCTGCAAAACAACTCTTCATAGAATACTGGGATGTTTTTTCCAAGAGTTAGGAAGACTTGAAAAGCTATAGAGGCGGGAAGATAAAACATTAGATTCCCCTCAAACTTGATGCAGTCCCTTTACAACAGAAACAAATGAATTACAATCCTAAGGTAGTAGATGCTATATTTTGGGAAGTAGACAAGATGCTGAAGGCAAATATCACATATTCCATCCATCACTCCACCTGGGTAGCTAATATAGTACTAGTCAGAAAGAAGAACAAAGAAATAAGGATTTGCGTTGATTTCCAAAATTTGAACCAGGCATCTCTGAAGGATAATTTTGCTCTCCCCAATATGGTTTACTTACTACAAATAGTGGTTGGATCCGAAATGATGTCCATGCTTGATGGGTTCTCAGGTTAAAATCAAGTTAAAGTAGAAGAAAAGGATTAGAATAAGACAACGTTCACCACTCCTTGGGGTACATTTTCATACCATAGAATGCCCTTTGGACTCATTAATGCTAGCACTACATTTCAAAGGTGTATGAGTAAAACATTTTCTGATCTAAAGGATAGAATTATAGTTATATATTTGGATGACCTCACCGTGTTTTCAACTAAGAGAAAAGATAACATAGAAGATTTGAAGAAGGTATTACAAAGGTGTTGGGAACATGGAATCTCACTTAATCCCAAAAAATCCATTTTCTATGTGACAGAGGGAAAGCTCCTTGGTCATATAGTTTCTCAAGAGGGTATTAGAATTGATCCTGAATGAGTCAAAGCCATTCAAAGATTGAGCCTACCATCAAATAAAACAAGAGTTAAATCATTCTTTAGGTAGGTGAATTTCCTCAAAAGGTTTGTACCAGATTTTGCAGAAACCACTATGTGTATTGTAGACATGATTAAAGGAAATTCAAATTTTAAATGGAATGAGGTGGGAAAGCAAGCCTTTCAAAATATAAAAAATACTATTGCTAATGCTCCAGTATTATGCCACTCAAATTATAAGTGAGATTTTGACATTTACTGTTATGCCTCTGAGTACACTTTATCAACAATACTAATGCAAGATAATGATGAAGGGATATAAGCTCAAATAGCTTTCATGAGCATACCCCTAAAAAATCATGAGTTGAAATAATCATAGATTGAGAAACATGCTTTTTTAGTAGTCAAAGCACTTAAATTTTTTTAATTTTACATATTGCATTGTCATTCCATGGTCTATGTCCCAGATGTAGCAGTAAAAAGTGTGTTAACACAACAAGACATAGGGTGTAATGCCAAAGGAACATGGATAGCAAAGACACAAGAGTATGATATAGAAATTAAGCCTACCAAGCTAGTAAGGGGTAATGCCTTGTGCAAAGCAATTGAAGAAAATAAGATTGTTGAAGAATTAGAAGAATTGGGAGAAAAACAATCAATTTTGGGTGTAGGCATGCAAGATTCCTAGTTTGAGAATATCGCTTATTTGTTGACCTGTGGAGAATGTCTAGAGGGCCTAACTACAAGAAAAAGGAGAGATCTTAAATTAAAAGCAGCTAAGTATGTAATTTGGGATGGCAAATTGTTTAAAAAAGCCATAGATGGCACATTCCTCAGGTGTGTAGACAAAAAACAACAAGAAAAGATGTTGAAAACATTTCATGATGAAGCCTATCGAGGGTATTTCTAATCCTCAGTCACAACTTTCAAAATATTGAGATAGTGTTATTACTGGCCTAAAATGTTCAAGGATACCTATTCCTAGGTAGCAAGATGTGAACAATGTAAGATGTTCACTAGGCATCCTCAATTAGCCGTGTTGCCACTAAGGCCTATCATCATTGAGGGGCCTTGTCAACAATGGGGTCTTGATTTCATTTGTCTGGTTAACCCAACAGTGCTAGTCACTAGTATGTAAAAACAACAACTAACTATTTCACTAAATGGGTGGAGGCCAAAGCAACTAAGAAAACTACTATTGAAGTAGTATGTGAATTCATTAAGGAAAACATACTAGTTAGGTTTGGTATTCCCATCAAATTAGTGATGGATAATGCAACATATTTCTCTTCAATTGAGATTACCAATTTTTTCTTTGAGCATGGAATCATAGTCAATCATTTGTTTGATTATTTCCCATAGGAAAATGGTCAAGCCAAGTCCAGTAACAAAAATTTGATGAATATTGTCAAGAAATTGGTGTCAGATAATTAGAAAACTTGGCACAAGAAAGTTCATGAGGCACTATGGGTAGATAGGGTAACACCTAAGAGGGCAATTGGTATATCTTTTTTTGAATTAGTCTATGGAATTGAGGCTAATCTCCCATTACCTTTGGAATTGGCTATGAAAAAACTTAGAACAATAATTGAAGATGATATCTATAGAGATGGGTTAGAAAAGAGGAATTTTTACCTAAGAAAGCTTGAAGAGGAAAGAGAAGAAATCATGAATCACATCACACAACACCAGATGCAAGTGAAGAGTTTGTTCAATAAGAGGGTGAGACCACAAAAATTCATGGTAGGAGATAGTGTGTTACTGTGGGATAAGTGAAGAGCTCCAAAGGGTATGCATAAAAAGTTTGATACCTTATGGAAAGGTCCATTCATAGTTCATCATACGTTTGAGAATAATTCTTTCAAATTGGCTTACCAAGATGGTGAAGTGCTACCTCTGACCTAAAATGGTTAGGATTTAAAGCTTTATCAAATTTCAAACTGAGAATAGGTAACACCTGTATTGTATTATAGTTACATTTAGTTCCTTTCTATGTTTTCCTAGTTAGTTTTCCTTTCTTGCCTTTGCTTCCTTGTTTTTCCCTACTTTAGTTTTGTTGTGTTGCCACCTTTTATTTTTGTGAAACCAAAGATTTTGAGTTCCTTGCTTGGGTATAACCTACCCAAGTCCCCAATTAGAGCCCATTGTTGCCTCACTTTTCACCCTATAACCATTTGCAAAAGTGGAGAATTGTGTGTTGTAGCTAAACTTAGGTATGTTTGAGTTTAGTTTTAAGTTCCCTTAGGTGAAAAGAGTCTTCATTAGGTTTTTCATCTTTCACTTCCCCCACATTTCATGATCGAGTGGTTTTCCTTTATGTTGTGAGTCTTACGGGTAGCTTAGTACCTAATTCGATGGAGATTCTTGCAACATGCAAAACTTATTCACAAAGTTGAGCTTGATCACAACTTATCATATTTTTAATGAAAAGAAGAAGCTTGCAAAAAATTGAGCATCGCCTTCACCTTGGTAGGTTTCTAACCCATGAAGGAAATTTCCTGTGAAGAGCAACAAATGACACTTACGGATCTATGTAAGATGATAATGAGATATCTTATGGAAAATTCCTATTTTCACTATGCTATACTACCTTGAGAAACATTCAAGATTCATCACACTGCTTAGAATCATCTTAGTGGAAAACTCAAGACTGACTTCTCCTCAGTGAGTTTTCAACCCATGAGGTCCGTTTTCCATCAAAGGCAATTGTAAAGGAAAAGAAACAAGGAAGTGGGTCCCTTTTGAATTTTGCAGTTCTTTTAAACTTCTCTAAACCCAAAGGAAATATTAACTCAAAGGATAGATTTTAAAAGAGATCCTGGGCAGAGAAATGAAAATCATCTTCTCCTCAGTGGGTTTTCAACCCATCAGGACGATTTTTTGCATTCAAAAGAAAATCAACTTTGTAAGTAGATTAGACCCAAAAATTATACACAAAACATCTTAAGATGATAATGGAAATAATCTAACCACTGCAAGAATGGTATATTGAGCAGAATTTGATTAGGCAGATATTTCCTTACGGGGGTACTTTGTTCATAATTTTTTGAAACTTAATAGGAAACGGGAAAGTAAGTATGAAAGAATGGACAGTTACCATTGGGCCAATGGAAACAGTGAAAAGACACCAAAATATCTATTAGAGCTCCTACATTTACTATTTCAATAGATTTATCCTTTAATTCATTCGTGTGGCACAGATCTTGAAGATCAACAGATGAATTGAGACTCCTATATAGATGAAAACATAATATTTATTCAAACTACCACTTTTTCTTGAATTGTTATTCTTTTAAATTACACAACTTTTTCAAATAGCTTGTAATTGCAAATTCAATATCTTGTTCTTCTTCTAGATTCGAAATTTCAATTCATTTCATTCTTAGATAGAATGGAAACTAGGTTTGTGGGTTTTGATGGGCTAAATGGAATCAAATCTACATTGCATAATCACAGATACTTCACTTGATTTTTATGATATGCAAGATTTCCAAGAGAGGTTGAAATTGGAGCTGATTCATCCCATACCTGAGAAGCTCTAAGGATGTGGACTAGTGGAAGCAGTTGGTTTCCTAGTGGTAGTTCAAGCTGTAGAATTGACTTATGAATGCATAAATCACTACAATCTGGATACCAGATAGATTGTGTTACCAGATGATATAGTATTGATCTCCATTAATAGCAAAACTGTGGTGAATTACCTCTGAGTTCCAAAATGAGAGGAGTTTTTAGATTTGACAGTAGGAGGAGCAGTTTATGAGTTCTTCACTAATAAGATGGTCTAGAGGAGAGAAATTATGTAGTCTTGGTTTCAAAAGCCACGAAGCTCCAAGAGTAAGGTCTCCAAAACTCTATTTGGTACTAATCTCAAACCCAAGATTGTAGACATTCTGGTTCTCCTACATAGACTAAAAGGTGAGGTCAAAGCTCTAAATTTTATTGAACAATATTTCTTTTTGGTACAAGTTATTTGTTTAGATATGAAATATATTGACCTGGCTCATGAGGTAAGTGAAAATATTTCCAATGTTCTCAATGCTGTGAAGTTCTATAACACCTTCTATATGTCTTCCTTTCTAATTTACATGCTAGCATCTTTATAGTTATGGTCGGGCCTCCCAAGGATAGAAAATTTTCTCGATGATGTGAAGTGTTATGAGTTCTATCCATGTTTGCAATTGGAAAATAGTTATGTGGAGTATGTCCAGGGATGCCTAGAGAGGAGATTCATCTTAGAAGTAATGGTGGCTATTAGCTAGTTCGGAAGTTATTTTATCCAATTCTCATTTTTCTTGTATTTTCACCTTGTAGCTTTTGATGGATTCCCCTTGAAGCTACCTAGGTATCTTAACAACATGATTTTTCTGATAGAGATTGTGAGGTAGAGAATCCAAGTGAATGTGCTGAGTAGGAGCTTGAAGAAGAAGAGATATGAGTTCCCTATGAAAGTAGGAGTTTTCAATTGTGAGTCTCGATCTAATGCAAAGAATATTCTTAAAGCATTCAAGATGAGGTACAAATTGGAGATGTATGAGGTCTTGAGACCTATGTTTGATTTGAATGAATATGCTAGGGAGGTGTTGTAGATTGGGAGTGTGATCAAATACATTACCACTATTGAGCATTATTGTGTAGATTATAGAGATGAATTTAATAAATCAAGATCATGCTTTTGTCACGCTCATAGTGGAGCAAATAAAAACATATAATATCAATCTTGATGTTGAAGGATTAGAGGATGATGGGCAACATATGTATAGGAATACATATCTAACTAAGTTAAGTGACACTCCTATCAGTTTGGAGCCTTATGAGGATGTTGAGGATGTAGATATCATGATGGCTCGAATCATCAAATGAACTAGAAAGTGGATTGAATGGACTACTGTGAGGAGGAGTAGAAGTAAAAGCACATTAGCTCAAGCTCCTCTAGTAGCTACAACTCCTTCCGCCTCTCAAGGTGGTACAATAGGTGTAACCTTGGCCATTAATCAGGGACTAGTTCAACCATCAAGGGGAGGTGACCAACCTCCAGACAAGAACATCCCCATGGCTAAGACTTGTCATGATGGCTTCCTCCCAGTTATTGTAACCAAAACTGAGGTTGAGAAGAAGAAGATAGAGGAGCTAAAGGATAGTGTTGTTACCCCAGTTCCCTCTCCTCATGTTACCCCAGTTCCTTCTCCTCATGTCAACCCAGTTTCCTCACCTCATCATAGCTCAATTCCACAAGTAAGTGCTACACTTCTACAACCAAATAGATTCCCTATGTAGATAGTGGATTTGGGATATGGAAGGAGTAGTAGTAGTGAATCTACTAAATTTGATAAGGCAATTAAGAAAACCTTAGAGGTGGAGAAAGACTAGAGCTCTTCCAAGCTCATTTCTCAGGCCCCAAAGAATTCCTTCTCTTCGACTACAATGGCAATTACTCTAGTCAAGAAGAAGATGTTTAACATTGACTCACTTGGGATGGCCTCCAAGTTGATAAGTACAGATTCTTGGTTGGAGGACACTTTGGAGAAGAAGAGAAAGAGGAAGGATGAAGGTGCTCTAAACAAGGATACCTTATCTCTTGCAATTTTCTCCAGGTCTGCTTTGAGTAAAGTCAAGAAGAAAAATACCTTGTCTATCCTTGAACAAGATCTTGAAATTGGGCACCTAACAATGAAAAATTGCAAAGCCCACCAAGGATGGATGAATGGAAGATATGATTGCAGATGATTTCACTCTACACTCGATGGATCTTGGAGAGGCTAGATACGACACCAAGGTTGGCTTGTGGAAGTCAACCAATGAAGTAATTTAAGGACAACTAGAGAGCCTCAAGTTGTCAAAAGTTAGGATAAGGTGGAGATAGAATAACTGAATAGATTTGTTAGACAATTGGTCACTTAATTGGCAAGTATCTCTAGAATTCTGGTAATAGGTAATCCTAATGCTGCCAAAGTTCAAACCCTTATCTCTTAGCTTCAAGAAGATAGGTACTTTGGTCAAATTGGTAAAGAATGGACTAGGAAGATCAAATTGGAGGGAGTCTCTATTATAGAGAAAATTGGCAATGTTATCTTAAGATTAGAAATAGAGAAGGATAACATATCGACAAATAGAAATACTTTGGTTGGAGAAAGAGTGAAGAGTGATAATTGTATCTCTCTTCTGAAGATGATTATTCAAATGAAAGCAAAGGAAGTCATTGAAGCAAAGATCTTTCCAAAGGGAGATGAATCTTTGTTCAAATGACTTCAGAGCATGCAATTCAAATCAGAAACAATCTTGTTAGCAGAGAAAGGACTTAAGGAAATAGAGGATAAAGTGAAGGACCAAGATAGAGGTTTTGAACTTAGGAGGGGACTGCATATAGATTTGCAGACTAGGAGCCAAGGGAAAGGACTCATTGGAATAACCACCATGCAGGAGAATTTCTTCAAATTCATAGATATTTGATGGATGTATCCTCTAGTCATTAAAATAGAGTTATAGAATTCTAGAAACTCAGTGGATGCATACATGTGGCCATGGAGGAATTGAAAGATTGATTGAATTCTATGAAGGAGTTGTCCAGGAAGCATTCTAAGTGGCTCTTGAGATACACCAACATACACATGCCTAGGCATAAAGAGCTAATCCCAATCATTGTTGCTGCTAAGGCCTATAGAACAAAAGTAGAAAAGGGAAAGAAGCCAAAGTGATTCATATTTCTCCCCCTTTTCACTTTCTTATGAAATCATTGTAATACGACAAACTAGTTTCTTGCCATTTGTCATTCTTTTGAGGAGACTGATTGAACTTCTATTGTAACGGTCATCTTAGAATCCTATATGTATGAAATTGAAAGATTAATAAAAGGTTGGCTAATTTTTGGTGTGAAGTACTTGGTGTTGTAGAGTCAATTAAATGGTATTTTGTATCAATTATTTTCTGTTCCATTTCATTTAGTTGTTAATTACATGTTTTCTCTTTTATCTAAATTGAAGCAAGGAATGAATGGAGTTTCATTACCCTATTTCAAAGTAGTGAACAAATGTGATAAGTAGTGTCATTACATGTTCAAAGAGAAATCTCTTAGATATTTTTCCCTTTAGTTAATCTTTCCCCTCTCGGTAGCTTAGATTCTAGCTGAATCAGTTTAGTATTAGTTGTTATGTCATTTTAAGTCACTAGGATTTGTGAGTTCATAAGATGTGTGGGTTCAAGAACTTAATCAATTTATCAAAAATCACTTCTTGCTTGAGTTAGATCCTATTTAGGCCTATCTTAGTTTTACCTCTCCTACTCTTGGGTCAAGAACACACCCCCATATAAGTTTTAGGAGCAAGACATAATTCATTACTAATCCAAAATAGTGAGCTGTACCTATTAATTTAGAGAAAAGTTAGTCTTTTCAAAAGTAGCTTTTCAACTTTTTGTAATTAGATATTGTTCATAGTTTGGGCATTTAAGAGTTAGAATAAAAAAGAACAATCTATTTACCAACATTTATGGATCCATTAACTTGTAGGCTTTGTGTGAGTCTGCATATCCAACAAAGATGTAAGGTTTTTTTTGAGCTTCTAATGCCTTATGTTATTGTGGAGGTATTCTTGCCCATGCTGGACAACCAAAGACTCTCAAGTGCCTCATTGTAGGTTCTCTACTAGTCCATGCTTCAAAAGGAGTTATACCATCTAAAGCTTTGTGAGGACTCCTATTCTAGATATAGTTAGCATAATGCATTGCTTTAGCCCAAAAGACTTGATCAAGAGACTTGTTTAGTAGCATGCAAGTGGTCATCTCCTTGAGAGTTCTATTTTTCCTTTCAGCAACACCATTATGTTGTGGTGTATATGGTAGTGAATGCTAAAGGTCAATTCCCTCTTGAGTGCAAAAGTCTATTAGTCTTGTGTTCACATACTCCCTCACATTATCTATTTGAAGAACTTTGATGGCTTTCCCTGACTATTTTTCCACTTGAGCCTTGAAGTTGATAAATTTTTCAAACACTTCACTCTTATGAGTCATGAAGAGAACCCAAGTAAAGCGAGAGTAGTCATCTATGAAGGTGAGTGAATAGTGAGATTTTCCAAATGATTGCATTGGAAATAGTCCCACCACATCACTATGAATCAATTCAATAATACATTGTGCTCTCCAAGACTTCCCCTTCTCAGATAATTTTTCTGGATGTTTTCCAAGTGAGTAACCTGAACAAACACCTTCTGAAAACTGGACTTGAGGTAGACCATTGAACATTTTCTTGCTGCTAAGTTGCTGAAGATATCTGTAGCTGAGATGTCCAAATCTCTCATGCCATAGTTTTCTTTTTGCATTTGAATATAATAACAAAACTTGTGCATTTGATGTAGGCTCAAAGGAGGAGAAAGTATAAAGCCTTGAATCATGATTGGCTTCTCCTATTGCAATCATAGAGTCATCCTTGATAGCTTTCACTACCATTGAGTCTGGAAGAAATTCAACTTTATTTCAATGTCCATAGTGAGTCATTTGGTAGAAAGAGAGAAGGTTGGAGGTAAGATTGGGAACATATAAAACATCCTTGAATGCTTCGTTGTTCATTTCAACTTCACCTTTACCTTCAACTTCCACCTTAGTATGATCACCTACAAAGATGTGTGGTACCTTTGAATGTGTCATGGAAGAATTTATTTGCTTTGATGCACCCATATGATGTGTGGCACTTGAGTGAATAATCCAATCTCCTTGACTAATAGTGTTTGTGAGTAAAGCATTCCTTTTGCCCTTAGGATATGAGGATGAAGATCCTTTGTCCCTATAAGCATTAGGCACTAGAACATTGTGTTTCTTCATGATGTTCTTCAACTCATTATTCTGTTTATGACAACACTAATGTTCATCATGACCCATCTTCTTACAATAGTCACACTTTTTCTTCTCCTAATTATTGTCCCCCTTTTTGTTTGTATTAGGAGATGACCTACGTTGTTGTGGATTTGATTGTGGTGTTGAATTTTCTATATCCTCTTGTTTGTTATTCTTCCACTTCTTCTTCTTGCCCTTTCCTTTGTTTGTACTTTGACCAGCTGAATTTTGAGAACCCTCATTATTAGCCACCAATGCCTTGGACTTTTATGACTTGAGAATCTCCATTATTTGCAACTTAGTTTGTTCATCTTCTAACAATTGAGCATAATCATCAAAAGAGATTTTCTTATAGGTAGCCCCTAATGTAGTCTTTCTGGTGTTGAAAGAAGAAACAAATGTGGAGTACTTAGATGGCAGCTTATTATGAATGAGATAGATCAACCTATCATCTTTAATAGGACTACCACAATCATCAAGCTTTGTTCTTAATTCATTCACCTTAATGATAAAATCTTGTATAGAATCAAATGTCTTAGGATCTAGGGAGACAAGCTCATCTTCAATTTTGTAAACATCTTCCTCAGTCACTTTACCATATAAGTTTTTAAGGGCATCCCAAGCTTCCTTGGATGTAGTATACTTCTAGATCTGATAGAAGGTTTTGTCTTCAACCCCCATCCTAATAACACTTAGGGATTTCGTATCTTCCTTTTCCCAAGCAAGGATATCACTTTTTTATACTTTATCACCTATTGGTTTAGGAAGTTGACCATCTACATATTGAGAAACTTCATCATGCATCAATTGACACCATATTTTAATAGACCATGTGGCATAGTTATGCAGTGTTAATGTTGGAAACTTAAGATTTCTCATGATGCAAGAAATGAAAGATAATAGCAAAAAAAGAGGAACAAAACACCAAGAGACACCCCCTTGTTCACTCAATCAATAAACCCCCCCAAATGAAAGATTTTGGTACTTTATACTTAGTATGATTACAATAGCCACCTTCCAATTTTGGCCTTAGTGGTCTTCTTGATTTTTTGTTTACAACCTCCTTTTGGAGTCCAAAACTAAAACTAAGCAATGTACAACAATTTTGAAGCAATACAATGCAAAGAAAGGACCTAATTCTAAAAGTGGTATGTTTGTCCACACAAGCCTATAATATGATTGCAAATTTGGAAAGTCGACAAAAAATTATGCTCTTCCAAAAAAAATAGAACCTAATTTGGAGTCTAGATGAGCTCGTATAGAGCAATTGAAGTTGCAAAATGCAGGATTAGATAGGTACCATCACCAAACATTGCAATTTCTATCAAATCTGTACACCAAATCCAAAAAATAATAGCACCACTAATTTTTTTAGGAAATTCTAGCCAAAATAAAAAAATTGCACCTAATTTGGAGCTCGGATGAGTGAGATATGGCCTCCCAAATTTGGACTATCAAATCAAAAATGAATCTGGAGAGGGGTCTAATCAGAAAAACATGAGGTTAAATTTGACATCCAAACAACCATTCTAGCAGTGCAATTTTTCCTCCAAATGATGGTCAAATGACCAACAATTTCATCACAGTGACTAGATGATGTCAACAAAAAAAACCTCCCTAGGTGTCATAGCAGTACAGATGCTTACATCACTATTGTATGGACTTGACACGTGGTGTATGGAATTTATTTCTTGTCTAGTATGACCTTGATGGTGTTGCAATGGGTGTTGAGTAGAATGTTGAGGTGGATGTCCATGCTAGTGTTGCCTTGTGGTGTCACATGGAGGGTCGAAGAGTAGACATGGCATTGTCTACATTGCCACATGGCTATGGAAATGGGCCACGTGGTAGTTGTATGCTACATGGTCTGAATGGTTACAAAAAGCTTCAATGATGTTAGAGACTAAGAACATGACACTGGGGGGTGGGGTTGGGGGGGTGAGGGGGGTTTACAATCACCGATAGGTGTCAGTTTTGTCACACATCTGCTATACTGCGAATTGAGGAGTGTTTAAAAACACTAGTGCTAGAGGATATAATCAATGAGAAACTTGCCCATATAACATGTAACCCGCTAGATTTGGAAGGTGTGGTCACCGGGATTTGCAATGTGCCAACACTGTAGTAAGCTGATGCCGAATATTGATAAATATGCCACTAAAAAATGGAATATTCACTAGAAAATATGTGATGCCCATTGATTATAATAAGGAATATTCTTCCTTGTGATAGAATATTCCACTTGTAGGGGCTAGGATTTCACCACCCGATTCTGGCAACATAAATTTCTCTATAGGCTTGATGACCTTAAAATTGTTTTTGAAAAATACAGTCCGAAAATTGCAGAGAAAATAAACTTAATAGATCTGAAAATAAATAAAGTAGATATGAAAATGATCATATCGTACTTGCAAATTGGGCCTTCAGGTGTCGGTTTGAAAAAAATTTTGCCTCAAAATTGACTATGGCCCAATATAGGCAAATTTATAGTTAATTTTCATTGAATCGATGCTCTAGACACAATGGTGAGGTCCACTTTGGCTCTAGACACTTCCAATATTTGTGGATACTTGAGATCTAAATCAAGATGCCCTCAGAGAGGTGAAGCAAGATCGGTCTCCAATGGCTATGAAATGATGTCTCTATGGCTCTGATACCATGTAAGAATTTGCCTTAGGGAAAAATCACCCAAGATCAAGAAGCACAATAACTAGCACAAAATAGACCAATAGAATATGATCAGAATAACAATATGATATCCAATTGATTGGTACACTAGAGGTGCCTATATATAAAGGCCTCTAAGATGCATTTAGAATTTCTAGGAGTTAGCAACATGATAAGCCTCACAACCAAGCACATGTCCACTAGGAGTGGGTTATCCTCCATTATGCATAGGAGTTAGTGCGATGATGATAGGATAAGCCTAGAAAGGCGTGTCACATAAAATGAAGTTGTAGACATCATGTGCTTAATTAAGAGTGTGAAAAATTGTGTTGTCTACATAACAACTCAGTTGATTATGTAAACTACAATGTTGTAGACACCATGTGCTAAAATAGAGTTGCTTACTCCTATGTTGTCAACATGACAACTCATATGAGTATGCAAACTCCTAGGTGTCTAGCCTAATAAATAATAAAATAATGCATTTATCCTAAGTAAACTTAAGCAAAGTGTAAATAATAATTATTTATACTAACATATACTTTTTCTCTCTTTTAGGACATTTAGATGCATAATTACCAAATTCATTACAAGTCCAACATTTAAATATTTTCTTACCATCTTTTTCTCTTCTCACCAGAAGGGCTATTCCTTCCTCAATCTTCTTATCTTCATCAGCTCTGTTGCTGCCAGCAAAATCTCCATTGGTTCTTGCACTCCTTGTCAAGTTAGGTGCAACGTTTAGGGAAGTAAAGGCTATTTTGACTCTTTCAAGTTTACTAGACTATCTTAGATCTACTTCAACTGATTCTAATCTTCCAAGTAATGTTTTCTTAGTGAAATCTTTAGTCCAAGACATCACTAGTTGAATCATCTGTGCTATTGGCTTGAATGGTGGTGTCAAACTTTTCAAGATCTTCCATATGAATTCATCATCTTCTTTGGTTCCACTATGAGATCGAATACCTGCAACCATTTCTAATATTCTACCAATATAAGTTCATACAGATTCATCTTCCATCATTCTAGCATCTTGAAATGTGCACATCCAATTCTATAATCTCATTCTTTTTGCATGATAATCACCTTCAAAAGTAGATTATAAAGATTTCCAAATTTCATGAGATGTTACAAGTGATATTACCTAACTGTACTCATTCTTTGAAAGTGTTGTCAATAGGGCTTTTCTTGTTCTCATGTTGGACATGAATATATCTCTTTCTTCTTCACTACATCCTTCAAGTTTTTTTTCTTCAATAATTGTCTTCTAACTCTTTGTCAAGATCCAATATCCTAGACCCATGCACAATAGATGCGTCTTCATCATCTCCTTCCAACTATCATTGTTAGCCCCATCGAATCTTTGACTATCCATCTTGAACATATTAACCATTGATCTCCTAAAGATGTTAAGCTTATTCTTCAAGGACCTAATTCTTTGATACCAATTGTTAAAATATATAGTTCATTGATGTAATTGAAGGGTGGGGAAGGGGTGGGGGTGAATTAGTTATACAACTAATATCACAATTAACAATCTTAAACAATATTAACCATATGAGTGATGTAAACTGAAACAAAAGAAGATACTCATTCACAATAACACTAGATATGTTAACTAGGGAAACCCTTGATCAAAGGAAAAACCCTGGCGGGGATGGTACCCACAAGATGATGTACTAATATAAATATTCCTTGTTATAGAATAGACCTTTTTAGGAGTTGTGGAAGATAGCTGGACCCACTACCCAAACAACTTCAAGGGCAAGACCAATGAACCCACTATCCAAATGATCCTTGTATTATTCCTTGCACAATAATAGAACTAAAATTTACTTCATTCCTTTGTCTTTGTCCTGTTAACCAGACTTTTGCTCCTTCAGATATTGTAACTAGATCTCGAATCTTGCATCCAATAATCCTTTAAATGGCTTAGATGAATTCAGTAGGCGGTCTGATCCTTTTCACACATCACACTTGAACAATGATCACAATACTTGAACACATATTTTGCAATCAAGGAAACCATCTTTCCTTTATACCATATCCTCATAATAATTCCTTGAGCCATCCTTGAGGCTTTCTCAATTAATTAAAATAAGATAATTAATTAAATTAGAATTGCAATAGCACTGTTAGGTCACAGTCTATTTAAAAATTTACATGTGCGATACTAAGACTTGCTCGCTGACATCACCATCTAACTATCCTTTGTCACTACTTGATTGCACATCACTTTATTACATTTTAGATGTAAGATAGAAAAAAATCATCAAGAACTACTTTGCCAATACTTTGTCTCTAAACTGCTCTCTCTATATTAGGTACAAATTCTATATGCCATTGACTTAGACTCTATGCACTTAACCACATCATTAGGACACTGTGTTGTACATGTCCATAACAATGCATGACTAGACAATGAAACTATTGTCTATACCATCAAGATATCCATCTGCTACTCTACCAATCTTTACAGAAATAATATTATGTTGACATTGTTGGTCTGACTTTTTGTGTAGTAGAAGTTTTCTATTAAATCATAGAAAAGTCATGTTCTATTCCTAAGTGAAGCACATGGTTTTGGATAATCCATCCATAAAAAGTAATCATCATGTAAACCCTATATCCTCTTTATTCATAAATTGTCGGGCGCGAAATTTTGAATTTTCAAAAGAGACGAATATGCTGTCATATCCTTTTTTCCTTTTCTCCCGGGTTACCTTTCTTCTTATTTGTCCCAACCGTTAGATCCGAGTAGATCTACCGTTGTCGTTACCTCACTATGACAAGTTGCATGCTTATTAAGTATGGTGAGGTAACGAATGCTGAGTATTTTACGAGGCAGGACCGTAAAGTAAAGATACGACGATCAAAGATTTGATTATTAAATGATTTATTGTGCAGGTACACTTTCCAAGTTACAATCCAAAAAGGATAGGGACCCACTAGAAATATCTGATATCAGAGCCGGAATGATGGTTTTTTCGGACGTTCTGCCACCTCGCTATCGGAAAAATTAGACACTTCGCCGTTAGCGAAGTAGCGAAGCCCCGTAAAATGGTAAAAGGTCGGCAAGATCTTTGGTGACGTGGAATGATAAGTGACTACAGTAAATTTTGACATGTGCCAACTATGCAGAGATCCGATTCTCATTAATGCCTTTCTGACTGAATGTACAAAAGATCCTGAACGTCAGCTTGGAATGGATTAATGGAGCTCGCTACCTCGCTATGAAGATTTGCGAGGGAGATAATTATAGCGACATAGCGAGTTGGGCCCGCCACCTTCTTTCTTAACAAGCCCTATAACGTATCTTTCGATCAATTTCGGATCAGATCCACGATTGTTGTCGCTTCGCTATGGCAAGGTGCTCGTTCTTTATGCATAACGAAGTAGCGACATGTTGACACGTGTTCTCAGTCGTCAATGGGTCTAGGTATAAGTGCCATCAAAGAAAGAATTCTGTACGTGGTGAGTTCTCATTGGGTAAATTGACTGACATGACAAATGCAACTCCTAGTTGTTCTCTCTACACCACATGATCGTAGGATTTTTGAAGATTGACGGTGCAGTTTTAAATGAAAAATGTAGTGCCGCTCTCTGTATTAATTAGACAAGAAAGCTTCATCCGTGAGGAAAAATAGAGTATAATACAGAGAGATTTCATCAGTTTCATCCTACGCGAGCAAAAATTTGGAGCCATTCTTGTGCAAAAGCAATTACTGAAAGAAAAGAGCGCCAAGGTTTGGTAGAAATTGTGAAGTTCTCTGTTCGCGAAAAATTTGTAGGAATACAGAGGAAAACAGAGACAAAATTCAAGTAAGTAATATTGCCATAATCTTCGTAAGCTTTTCAGTTCTAAAAAGATAGTCCAAGATGCTTCCGAAGAAGGGATTTTCAGGTGCAATAAACTACTTGGATAGAAATGTGCATGATGATTTGCTTGAGTTGCTTCCTGAGTCTACTATAGAAATGGTGCAAGTTAAGAGGTTAACCTCACTGAACCCTAGGCTAAGGATAGCTGATGGATTGTATGATAAGGGTAATTGGGTTCAGGATGCTCAAACTTCTCAAACTGGTTTGAGTTTATTCAAAAAATGGTTTGCAGAAAGGAAGTTATATGCCCCTCATGCCAATATATGGAATTTTGATCTTGGAAAGCTTGTTGTTCCTAGTGTGTTTATGGATTTTGACCTGCTTGAAGCTATAGCGAAAAATTATGATCAAGCCACTAAGGTAGTGAGAAGAATGGATGGTGAGGCTTTAGTTACCATCAGTCCAGAGGAGATTAGGAAAGTTTTCAGTCTGGGACCTCTCACTATGTATCATGTGCCCATTAACTTGATAGAGTTAGAAAAGGAATATATGTCCAAAAGGGATGTAGTTAGACAAGGTGCACTGAAAGCCCACATAGGCCGAATTGGAGGCCTACCAACAATAACATCATCTTCTAAAGAACCATTCAAGAAATCATGCTTTAATGCTAGGGCAGTAGAGATATATAGGACCCTGTGCAGAGTCTTCGGAGAGGGCGAAGAAGACTTTATTCCGGTGAGCTTCATGTATATGATCACCCAAATCTCCTCTTTTGGTGTGGAAATAATTTTTGATTTTGCATCTTACCTGGCTAATGAGATTCACCAGGGATTGGTGGGGATTGTAAAGGGCAAGGTGGAAAAGGTTTGGGGTCAGTACTCCCTATTGATGCATATGTTTCTTTTTAAAGGGGCTACTTATTTCAGTAAAGAAATGGTTTTAAATAGGGAACAAGAGGGGGAGGCACTGCCAGTCCAATTATGGAGTGCAGACATGACTTGGGAAGCAAAAAATGCTAGCTTTGTTAGATTTGATAGGCACTTTGCCTCTAAACTAAGATGCCTCATGTTGAGTGACAATCCCAGAATTCCTAAGACATTAATGCATCTTGTCAGGCCTATGGACAAACCCCATAGTCTAAAAGTTTCACATAATTGGGGAGATATTATCCCATATCCAGTCTCAACTATCATTAGGGTCTATGGATTCAAAGGGACACCCCATGTACTACCCTATCAGGTACCTTTAAAGGTAGGGATAGCTGAATTTTTGTGGCAGTTGGGAGGAGTGGAGGAGACCTTTTTGCACAAAAGGGGAATAGGATCAATTTTTCCTACTTGCATTATAGCTCACCAATTTGTGATAACTAAAGAAAGGTGGATCTTTCTCCACAAAATTTTGGATAAGTACAAGATGGCAGTGTCTCATGCTCATTTTTGTGACATAGAAGGTTTCTTTAACTCTGCTCTTAGACTTAGGATCAAGATTCGTCCAAGTCAGCATGATTTCTATTTTCCTGAAGATATAATAAGGAATGAATATTCTCTCCATGAACAAGAAATAAAGAAAGAAAAATGGAGAGTCTATTCAAAAGTTTTGGAATTCATTAATTGTTTTGACAAAGATTACAATCCTCTTAGTAATGCTGCAATCAATGCAGATAGGATAAATAAGCTCATGAATACATTCTCTGAGATAATGGAAGTAATGAATGAGAAGAAACAACATTTTATTGATTCTTTTCCAGATAAAGCCAGAGAAGTTATGAGAAAATTGGGTTTCACTCCCAACATTGGAATGGGTTCATTGGTTGTACGAAAGAAGAAAGGATATACTGTTGTTCAGCAACAGATGCCCATTGTAAACAAAGAAAAGCAGGTAGTTGAATCTACTAGTACTGTCCTGGAAGAAAGACCCCCTGAACCTTCTCCCAAAAGAAGAAAAATAATAAGTGAAGAAGGATCCCCTGATGAAGGTTACTCACCTTCTCAAACTCCAATGAGAATTGAGGAAGAGCAGCTCACCAATGAGCAAATTGAACAAATGGGGTCACAAGGAGAAATTTTTGTTACTCAAGCAGAAATTGATGAAGGGAACCCCCTGGAACCTCTTGTGCCAAGTTTTGAATTAACTGTAGCAGATTTCAGAGGAAGGGAATTGGACCATGTTTTGGAACAAGCCAGTCAACAATTTTTATCTGATAACAATTTTGTAAGATCTAGGGCTTTCCATCAGTTTGCATGGAGGGTAAACATGCACATTTTTGAGCAAAGGTGTAAGAATATGAAAACAGAGCATCCAAAAATGGATGAGGCCTCCATTCAAAATCAAATAAAGGAACAAATGATGCAAGAGTTCCAGAATATAACCCTTGATGAGGGTAGACAGATGGTAAAAAGTGCAAATATTTTATTATTGCGCAATTGGAATATTGCTGATGCATTAATTTTTAATTCTGTATCAAATAATTTAGGACTACAGGATCCAAATAAAGAGGAATTCTTGGGAACAACATTTAGTAATGATCAAGTTGCCCTTGTTATGTGGTCACTAAGAAGAGGATCCAGGACTACTTCATCACAGCCTGACGATTCAGGACTAACAGGGAGTATCATTGTAAGGAGAGTTGCTGATACTTCAAATGTATAGGCAGCCCACATGAATGTGGATTATTCTAAATTTGCCTTGGCCACTGCAAAAAGAGAAGAAAAGGAAATGATTGATTTGCACAGTAAATATGAAATAGTGGTGGATGCTTACAATCAAGAGGTAAAAAAGAGAATTGAGTTGGAAAACAGGGTATCTCAATTGGAGAAGATACTTGGAAAAAGGAAAGTGGGAGAATCTAGTACACTAAGAATTGCATACCCTTCACAGTCATCTGTTGGATTAACCCCTATCATTGAAATACCTGACACCCCTGAAAGGCCCCAATTCTATACTATAGAGGAATTTGAAGCAGAAAAAACCAAATTACATGAGTGGCAGATAGAATTTAGAAATCAGCAGGAAGAAAAATGGAAGTAGGGTGTGACATATCTGAGGGATAAAATACAATGGTGAACTTTTTATGATCAGTTGACAAGGATTGTAACCCTCATAGATGAGTTGAATAAAGAAAAGGATGGACTAAATTCTCTTGTGCAGAAATGGAGAGAGAGAAATAATGATATTACAATCATATGTATATCTGCAGTCCAAATGCCTTATCATCAAGTTGAGAAGATTTTTGATTTATTGAATAAGTTAGAAAATTTTGAGAATGAAAGAGATTCTTTACAGAGAAGATTGATACTCTGTTTTTCAAAATATCTTGCTGAAAAATTCACCCTATTTCCTTGCGCTTTAGAATCTGTTGATACAGTAAAGGAAAAAGAAAAATGGAAAAAGGAAATGGATGAGTTATTCGATAACAGAATAATAAACATCATCAGTGAGACTGGCCATTGGTTTTGGGCAAAGACAAACGAGGAGCTAGTAAAAATACAATTGTTTTATACTGATATGAGAAAAGAATTGGATGATTTAGAAGAAAATGCAAATTCTTTAATAAAGATACAAAGAGAAACTCTAAGTTTTGATTGGCCAGATGATGATACTTTTAATAAATGGAAAAATCAGTTTAGGGAACAGATGTCAGAAGACAATGAGGAAGAAGATGCAAAAGTAATAGTTACCTTTGTAATCAACAATGATGACATGGAAAATCCCTAGGTTAAAGTGAGTTTGCAGGTAATAGAAGATGATACATCACTTACAGACCTCATGGGTATGTACTTCGAAGATGAAGAATGATTGTAAGATCAGATCGCAACAACTAAGAAGCATAACAGAAAGGGACCCACCAAGAAATGTTGTTGTAATTAACCTTTCTGTTATTTTGTTTTTGTCTTTCTTTAGAAGGACACCTGTCACCTTCTTTAGCCTGAAGCTTGTTGCATCTCACACTATTTAAGTGAGATCCCAGGGCTAAAGAAGGGTTCAAATTCTATTTTTACTAAGTGTTGTGCTTAGTCCTATTTTTGGTCCAAACATTTGAAAAGCAAGTTTGTAGTATACTTTTCTGTAAAAATTTCTGAGAATACATGAATGTAGAAAGAGCTGTGCTTCTTTTCTGAAGGTTTTTCTGGGTCTATTGTAAAGGATATAACATTTTCAAAGGAAATGAATACAAATTATGAACTGTCCCCATATCAGTTCTTTTTGAATTTTGTCTCCTTTTAAATACTTAGCTACCTTGATGTTGTGTGAGTAAAAGCTTATGCAATTGATTGCAATCTAGTAGGGTTGTATATCCATTTATTATTGCTGTTAATTCAATAGATTAAATAAGGGCTCTGATGAATGTGATGAGATTTCTTAGGTATTGAAAAGGATTTTTGAATGATAAATTCTGATAAGAATTGCTGATAGAATTTGTTGCAAAGCAACAAATTAGATCTAAGAATTTGCTATAGACTCTGAACCCCAATGGATTAGGCATTGATTGAAATTATTTCAGCCAAAAGAGAAGTATATTATAACTGGTATCATGAAATCAAATTTTCCTTTTATTTCTTGTAAGATATTCAAAGTTGGCCAGCACTTGCCTGCATGGAATGTTTTAGCTTCATTTAGCCATTGCTGTTGAAAACATCTGCAGATCTATAGAAGATTTCTTGGCCATATCTGTTCAAGGGATGTGTTTACCAATTTGGTAAGAGTTATGTATATGTTTGAGGATTTAGAGATGAAAATCAGAATGAAACTAAGAATAATTCTCATATAGTTGTTCCATTTTTGGACCATCCCCGGGTACACCCGCCCTGGTTTTGCAGAGCCAAAAAAGTAGAAAACCGTCTATGGTTTTGTTTGAAGTTGGGTCCTAGTACTTTGCATATGCAAGTGTTAATGAGAATTGGCTATTCTTTAGGTTGTATATGTACTGATATCTAGGTATTAAGCCTTTTGAAGCTTAGTAGTTTTGGCACTATTTTATAAATCAAAAACACCAACAGAAATCAATGAAAAACACATTCTTGAATGCAACATATCAATACTCTCCAATGTTTAGGATACTCCCCCAATGTAGTATCATCAACATTCATGCTAGTAGACATATGTACTGAAATTTTCTGACAAGAATTAGATTGGAACCTAGTGGATTTTCAAAAACAAATTGAATGAGAATGGAGAAGTGGTAAGAAATAAGGTTAGATTAGTCTGTAAAGGTTATGCACAATAAGAAGGAATTGGCTATCATGAGAATTTTGCACCTGTTGCTAGATTGGAAGGAGTAGGAACTCTATTGGCTTATGCTATATATGAGAAATTAAAGCTATATCAAATGGATCTTAAATCTATATTTTTGAATGAAATACTTTAAGAGGAAATGTATATTGAACAACAAGAAAGATTTGTTTAACCTAGGAAGAATGACATGGTCTACAAGTTGAACAAAGCACTACATGGACTGAAACAAAACCCCAGGAGCATGGTATAAAAGGTTACATTCTTATCTAATTAAGATAGGATTTTCTAGAACAAATGAAAATAGTAATCTATATTTGAAGAATGATGAACAAGACATGGTGTTGATTTCTGAAATATTTGTTGATGACATAATATTTGGAGGAAATGATATGTTGAGTAAGTCATTTTATGATCAAATGAATATTGAATTTGAAATGTCAATGTTTGGAGAGATAATTTTTTCATTGGCTTAAAATTATATCAAACACTTAAAGGCATTTATTTTACTCAATCCAAGTATGTGAAGGAAATCTTGAAAATATTTGGGATGGATGAGTCTAAACCAGTCGGTACACCTATGGTGACTAGAGTGAAATTGTCAAAAGAAGACACTACTAGTGAGGTTGATGAAACAAAATACAAATCTATGATTGGAAAGCTACTAGATATTGTACATAGTAGATTGGATATTGCCCTAGTTGTTGGAATAGTTACAATGTTTTCATCTAATCCAAGGGAAACAAATTTGACTACTGTGAAAAGGATATTTAGATATCTCAAAGGAACTTAAGATCATGACCTATGGTATAAACAAGAGGATAAATTTAATCTTAAAGTATAGACAATTATTATTTTGATTGGAAATATTGATGACCAAAAAAGAACAAGTGGAGGAGCATTTTTGTTAGGAGAAAAGTTGCTCACATGGATAAGAAAGAAAGAAGCTATATTTCACAATCTACTACTGAAGCTTAATATGTTACTATTATAATCAATTGCTCAAATATTGTATGGATCAAACAATTGTGGAAGGAGTGCAATAAGAAGTAACTAAGCCTGTCACTATTTATTGTGATAACACAAGCCTATAAATAAATCATTAGTTCTAGATATAAGGAAGCCACCGTGACCTTTTGTCCATATGGGGTTTGATGTACTTCAAAAAAATTCTCCATTTGATTTATCCATTTTAGAGGGACGTTGCCATCAAATTTTCACATATCTACCTTTGGAAAAGAATTCCTAGATCCTATAGGAGTATGAAAATTTGTGCCATTATTAGTCAACTTGAAGGTTTTACCTTGATTGCTTAAGAGCTCCTTTGTATCATTCATATAGGTGCTTAACATGCTTCGTATATATGATATATCTCCTTATAGGTCACACATATCCCTCTTTACCTCTTCCTTGAACTTACTTAGTTCCTCATTGTGATTACTATCCTCTGTTGTTTCCCAATCTTAATCAGAGGATTTCCCCAGTGTGGTAGCATTCTTTTTGCCTCTTGTTGAAGGCCCCATCATGATGGGAACCAATATTTTTGAAATAAATCGCACTAATGAAATGTAAATTCCTAATTTACTTATTTATTTATTTATTTTTTACTATGACTTACTAGGGCCAAGATATCCGTACTCAAAAAAAATCCAAAAAAAGAAGAAGCAAATTTGCTCCCTTGAGAGTGGATTTTCCTAATTTGCAATATCTTGCTTTTTTTTCTTCAATTTCTCCAAGATTTGAAATTTTTAGGCTCTTCTTATATGTATTCAAAAACCCAATACGAGTTATATTACAATTTGGCAGGATGTGAGAGATATGAAGATCTCAATAAATTATGTAGAAATAGAAATTCTGCAATAATTTGCTCAAATTTACTCCAATTCCTCTAAATTTTGGACTATAGCTTCTTTAATATGGTCTTTCAAAACCCTTTAAAAATATTTGAAAAAATCACTAAAATTTGAAAGTTATGCTTTTCCCAAAATCGCCCCAATGTTGAGAAAAAATCTTGCCTCTATGGTGCCAAGATCATGTTCTGGTACCACTTGTAATGAAATAACTTACACAATAGATGAAATAATATGAAATATTATATAAATACTTGATGATAACTAAGAGTAATAGGCCACTTCGAGGGGGCAACCTCCAAATATCTCCAATGAGAACACACTTCACAATATGATCCTAAAATAAGACTCGCAACCTCTTATGTATACCTAATTATGCTAAGGTTGAATAGAAACAACCCTATATAACACCTAGGCTGACCTACCTACCTAAATAATAATATGTTAATGATAACATGACTTAATTAAGGATTAAGATAGCCACAAGTTGACAATTCATAACCCTATATACACCAATATTAAGGGCATAGCATGTTAATTGTATTATTTTCCATTCAATATCTTTATTTAGATTTTTTGTCTCATTTGATTTTTGTCAATATCTTCATATTCCATTTGTACAAATGTATGTGTGTTACATTGTCATCCCTTGCCTACATTGCCATCCAAGATTTGTGCAAATGTCTAGGATAGATAGCTTATAAAACACAAAGATCATTCTTTATAGCTAGTTCTTTGAGAATCTATAATTATAATAGTTCTCTTGTTGGTATACTTTAGTTATTAGTATTTATCTTCATTCAATGTTTATTTAATATAAGTTACTTGTAGTTCAATAATTTAGATTGAAAAACTCCTCTAGAATAAAATCACATTTATCTCCCAAGGTCTGTGTGATATTTGAAGTGGTCCAAGGGAAGGTTCACTCCTTGAAACATTAATTGGTCTCTAGACAATGTACTTTTTCTTTCTCCACACAAATGAAGGACTAATGCAATGAAAACATGTTTTGGAGTATAATCTAAAGTGTTAAAAACTATACCCTTTTTTTCCACAATATTTCTATAAAGACCATATGATTGACGAAAAGGATTATACGACATACGTTGCTATCTTTATAAACCTTCCTTTGAATAGGAAATCAATATGATGTTAGTCTTTTACAAAAAAAAACCATGATGAATTGTTCTAACTCAAAAATAATATTGCAACATTTACATAAAAGATAGATGGTACAAAAATACGCTTAAAAATAGAAAAACAAGAACACAAACTTTGTACAATAAGCAAGCATGGGTAGTCCCATATACTATTAGTCATCTCTAGATCCACAAACAAATAATCTAGTATCATGAACAATTAAAAAATTAATTTGCATTTCCATCTAATTTCCACTCAAACAGTTATAACTAATATATTGAAACTCATATAGATATATTAAAAAAAATAGAAAAAAATGGACAACCCTATTAAATCTTATTAGTGTTATTTCCATGTCCATTTGAACAAATACAATTGATTTATTGAGCTCATTAAGATAAAGTTAAAAAGAACATTCGAACAATTAGAAATGATTTATGAAAGCTCATTTATATAACTGAAAATAAAGGGTTAAAATAGTCATGCTATTTCAAACCTCCTTTATCTCATATATTTTCGGACACTTACCAACAATAATTTTTTAAAATATCATAACCGATCTGAGGATGCCCAAAATCTTAATAAATATTTAAAAACATTGTGAATGCCTTAAAAAGGTATCTTCAATGCAAACCATTCACTTTTCAGGCTCTTCTTACGAAGGATCAAAAGGTGCAAAATTGTGAAAGACAATATTTCAAGAATTAATAAAATTCCCAAACGTTATAATATTCAATATTTATTGAGACTTCTTCTATAGCATAAAATCGTTTTAATTGTTGAGAAAATAATAGTTAAGATGGAGTGTATACAGCACATAATCCATTTGCAATATGAGACAAATCAGCACATCTTGAGATTACTATTAACTAATCATATTGCTCATTATTTGCTTATTAATTGCATAAAGTGCTTTCTACTTCTAGTATCACACGCTTCTTATAAACAATAATTAAAATAGGTCCCATTTCTTTTTTAAAAGCTTGTACAAATCTATTTAACTAAATTTATAATCTTTAATAAATTTCTTGAGGTGATTAGAAAACATCACTAGTTATATATACATATTTAATGATACAAGTAATTCAAATACAAGTTTACTATGCTAGAAATTGTTATAGGAGGAATTAGGTTTTGTATTTTGAAATGATATTTATTTAACATGATATTGTAATAAAAGTGTAAAACTAATATTTTGATACAAAATATTAAGTAAAAATAATATTATTGTTATTTTCTTACTTATGTATTGTTTCTAGATTAGCTAATGTATATTCCATTGTTATAACATGGATTATGAAAATGAGCATCTATAGATGTGTCTTTGGTAACCTTTTTTCTCATCTTCCTTTTCTTTACATACCATGGTTCAAAATATCGCAACACCATAAATTGTATCATTTAGTCTTTGATTGTAGACACATCTTTTCTTCATTATTTAGAGGGTTGATATCTTTAGATTTAATATTAGCATCTCACAAACTAAATATATCCTTATGTATTTGATGTTCTTCATGGCTAGGCTTTGAAGGACCCTCCTTATCTTATTGAGGCAATATGAGTCTAATTCCTTTATCATCAATGACCTCTCTATTCTTGTCAATCAAATCTTGAATATTTTGCATAAGGACATACGTAACTATAGAGTCTCCAATAGGAAATTGCCTAGAACACAATTGCAACTTGTGAGCCTCGTATCTAAGAGGTCCTAGGTTCAACTCTACTTGAACTTAACATATAATAATAATAATAATAATAATAAACTATAGTGTCTCCAACATCTTACCATAAGCACCAAACTATATAGCAAAAAATTTGAGTGCATGTTTCAATCTAATAATTCACTTGATCATCATAAGTAGAGTGCTCATGTTATTTAAAATATTGTATTAGCAATCTATAAGTGAGATCCTCTCACTACTACATTTAACCTCATTTTTCTACCAAAATTTTTGACCATTAGCTAAATAAGTTTAGGTTGGTTAAAATGTTAAGGCAAATTTTTTAATTTATTTTTTACATGTATGCCCTATGTTAGTCAAAATTTTGACCAACACGAGGCTTATACATAAAAAAGAAGAAGAAACATTTCTCACTTTGTCTTTCACACGTGCAGATTTTCTGTGTTTTTACAAGGGTTTTGAAGAGAATGTGATTGGATACTGTTAGTGTATGACACCAGACTTATCAAATTTGGGAAAACAATACAAATTTTGTTGTGCTTTCAAGAGTTTCCTTTGTCTATGTGCATTGTACCGCCAGATGTTGTTTCATGTTATGATAATTCTGTGAGCCTATGCGTGTGAGATTATCTCTTTGCTTCTGAAATTGCACGCACTTTAGGGCAATTCTAGATGCACTAGTAGAAGCAGATCCTATAGAGGCAAAGGTAAAAGCAGTCGACTCAACTTTGGCTCAACTTAGGGTTTTCTTCAACATATAAGAAAAATAGCAAACTGTAAGTTATAATAGTTTGTTGAATTTGAGATATTTAGCCTTTGTTTGAGTTGAATTTGATAGAAATCCTATTATATCTTGAAAATGTATCAACCTTCTCTAATTTTTTATTAAATTCCACTCTATTGTAATTATGTGATTTAAACCAAAGTGTTCTTTTTAATTTTTTTTGTAAAGAATCTTAAATAACTATTTCAAGGGACTCCAGACTCTTTGAAAGAATTGAGGTTTATAATATGCGGTTATTCAAGCTCCTTAAGTGAAATACATTATTTAAATGGTTTTGTACAAATCCTCTACTATCATATAAATTCTTGATCTATTTTTGTATATGTGTTTTTGTTGATAAATAGTATACGAATACCATTGAAAACATCTAAAAATGTTTCAAATCATACAACCTTTTTCTGATTACATTCTGTTCTAGTCTATTATTGGCTCCTATAATTGTATGATAATTTTCTAATAACCAACCTTTTTCTTTCTAACCCTCTCTTCTCTGATCTTATTAAATCGTAAACTTGCAGAGATAAGGTTTAGCTACTTTTTAAAAATTAATGTGCTTTCTAATCCCTTTTTTCTAAAATTTAAAATTTAAATGTATTGTGTTTTACTTTTAATTTTATTGAACTTTTATGCTCTTTCCAGGTGATTTAGACTAGAAATGGTTCAATTTGCCCAAATATTTTCTTGAATTCTACTATTTCTTTGTTATATTTGTAGGAATAATGTATTGCCTTAAAAATGTTCCAGTGAATCTCTGAAATTGTGAGATTGTCTTTTACTGAAATTTGGTAAAATTTTCTTAGAGATACGAATGAGTAAAATCAATGGGTTTTCAATGTTTTCACATTGTTTTTGTAGAGTTGGAGGTTGTCAACATATAATTTCAGCTACAACAGGGCAACTACAACCACTGGATTTAGCGAAAAAGAATGTTAATCAAGTATCCGTTGAGGCAAAATCAGAGACTGCAGGTTATTTCTTTTTCCTTTTTTCTTTGTTTCGCCATTGTAGGTTTTATTTTATGTAGAGGGTTTTGGATTTATAAATTTTTTTTAACCATTCATAAGTTTTTTAGGTGTGGTAGAGCTTGTAGAGTTGGATGGGCCATTTGTGAAGCTTCGTCTAAAGGACTGCTTTTGGCACAAAAGATCCATAGTGTTAGTGAGGCTTGACACTTACCTACAGAAGAGAATACATGCAAGTGACTTAATATGTATTCTTGAATAGAAACATGTGAATTAGAAAAGAATACTAGTAGAAATGTTTGCATTCTCCTTTTTCCAAGTCCACTAGAGCCTCATCAAATTGGTTTGCAATAAATGGGGAAAATTTATAGTTTGTGATGAAGAGAGAGAGAGGAAGAGAGGGGTCACAAAGTAGTATTTTTAATAAAGATTGACTATTTATTGATATAGAGGTTTTAGTTTTAGTTGTGCTTAGATTATAGTTTTGATGGGGGTGTGGTGTGGCTTGTCCCTCCCACTTTTTGGTTTATTATAAAATGGGGGTTCCTACTATTTCTAAGGAAAATATTAATGATATTTTTTTAATAGTAATAATTAACCTTAGGTTGCTATAAGATGACAAAAGCCTACTAATTATGGAATTTAACTTTTAACCAAGATTGAAAATTATAAGATTTAAAACTATTTTTGGAAACTATATGCATGAAATATAACTTACAATATAAGAAAGTGAAAATATTAGTGTCTTTTATGCTTAAGACTGATTTCATTTATATAATGACAAAGAGGAAGAATGTGAACTATATAAGGAGTTATAGAGAAAGATTAAGACAATTTGATATTGTTGGCAAGTTGGATGAGTTATCATTGACATCAAAATGTTTATTATGTAGTTTGAATGGCTTTTATGCATTCTTTCTAATTACACAAGATGATTAGAAGAATAGAAAAGGAAGTTTACTAAAGATGGGGAATCACACACCTCATAGGATGATGTAGAGGTTGTATGTATGGTTTATGTCAAGTTTTAGTTGTTGACATGATGATTGATCAAGATATAATGTCACAAATGGGGATTGATTATTGTACTATTTTCAAGTGTAATTGAGTTGCACATGTACTTAAGATGATACCTTTGGTTGTGAAATTGGACAAGTTTTAATGACATATCATTGCACCTATCATTCAAAAGGTTTGTGATTCTAAGGGTCAGCAAGGCATTTACAAGTGTTTGAGTTGGGGATAATAATGCTCTTGAGGTTTAGCACAAATTGTTGATAGATCCAATATATATGATGGATTTGATTTTTTGTTTAAGCTTCATGATGCCTTATATGGATGATCTAGGATTATGTGCCTGATAAGTTGGAAAAGTACATTGATCAAGGTCACCAAGTACAATGGATTCAAAGATGGCTTAAAGTTCTTATCCAACATGTCAAGAAAATTTGATCAAATAGTTTATGAGATATCGATAAAACATTTTAGGGATATTTTAACGATCTTGATGTATTTGTGATGTATCTAAGTAATGTGTGGAAAGTGTGAATGATCTTGATGGTTTATTTTTTGTTGAGGTTTGAATATTTAAGGATTAGATTTCATCAATCTAGTTCTTGATAAGAATGGTGAATAAAGGTTTGATTTGACTGGTCATGTGTGTACACTAATATGTGGAATATTGCATAAAGAAGAGGTTGCTAGTGAAGTGTTGTTAAATATCTATTGAGGGATAGATTTATTATCTAAAATGTGATAGAGAGAATTGTAGTAAATGATCTCACTACACTAAAATAGAATTGACCAAAGTATAGGAAGATGCTATAATAAAATTCATGAATTCTAGAATGGTGTTTAAAGAGTGATTACAAGTCAGATTGACCTTTGTAAGAAGAGAATACCTGTAAGTGACTTAATATGTATTCTTGAATAGAAACACGTGAATTAGAAAAGAATACTAGTAGAAATGTTTGCATTCTCCTTTTTCCAAATCCACTAAAGCCTCATTAAATTGGTTTGCAATAAATGGGGAAAATTTATAGTTTGTGATGAAGTGAGGGTGCTAGATCAAAATAACCATATAAATATACTCAATCAACATGATGGACCCTTCTAGACTATCCAAACTTATCCAAATTCAATTCAATTCAAAGATCCCCAATCTACACAACTTTTCATCAAACTATTCAAAAAGCCTGGTAGGTTGTTTAGTAGACTGGTAGCATAACAAAAAACTAAATAACTCAAACTTGTTCCAAGATACCTGACAAGGTAATGGTATTTATGGATACCCTTTTCAATTTTATAAAACATATCAATGAATTTTATACAGTTACTCTGGACCAACACACCTGTTCAACACTGATGCCCTATTTTTAATGCATGAAAATGACCCAATTTATAAAGGAAGTACCCTCTGATGATCTCCTATCAACCCCAACTCCTAGAAAATGTCTTCTTATGTCTTCAAAAGCTTAAGTCCAAAAGGAATTAGACTCCAACACTCTGCAACCTAGAAATCCCCAAATTGTGCCCTCAAACCCTTGTAATCTAGGGCTTGTAGACACCTAAAAATCCTTTAGAAAATAAAGTATTTTTATTTTCTGAAAAATTCCTGATGACATCATCATTAATTAATTAATTAATTTTTATGCCATTAAATCCTTTTATCTTAATTAAAAATATTTAATTAAGGAATCCCTCCCAAAAATGTTTAAATCTTATTTAAACATTATTTCTTTCTTTATTAATTATTTAATTAATAAATTGACCAAAAATCCTAAAATAAATAAAAAATTTATTTTTTTCCCAAAAGTTGGCCAATTTCCTTATGACCAATAACCTCTTCCAAAATCTTCTAATCCTTCTTTAATTTTGATTAAAGGCTAATCCCATCATTTCCTACCCCTAATCCCAACTCAAAATATTTAATTAAAATTAAATATTAATCCTCATGTTTATTAAAAAAGTTTTAATAAATATCTCCTCAACCCAAACCCTTGAAATAAATAAAACTTTATTTATTTCCTAAAAATCTAATTTATCCTCATCCTAAGAAGTTCTAGACTCTTCTAGAAAGTCTTCATCCTCATCCTAGGAAATTCTAGACTATTCTAGAAAGTCTTTATCCTCCTCCAAAATCTAGACTCTTCTAGAAGATGTCTTTAAACCTAATCCTAATCCCCTCCTAACCTTGTCACATTCCCTAAACATGGGTTAAGACTTACTAACCCAAGCCAAAGTTAACAAATATCTCCTCCTTCACCCACCCTCATTAAATGCCATCCACTTGCCTATCCCTAAGCTAATCCTAAACCATCCTAATCCATCCTCTAATCATTTGCACAAGCCTAAGCAAGCTTAAAACCTTCCTAATCAAGTCCAAGTCGAAATTGTTCTCATCACCCTCAAAATATCTCAACCATAAAACTTTATGAAGTCCACTAGGCCATAAATGACTCTTCCAAGCCCTTTTATTGCTCTTACAAGTCATTATGAGGGTCTTTATGAAGATTTTATCCCTTGAGCCTCCTTTGTTGACTCATCCTTCCCCTTTCCTCCATCCTCTCACCATGTGACATGTGTCACTCCCTGATTGGTTGTAAGGAAGCACAATCCATGTGCTCTCCTCTCATGCAATCTAAGCCCTCCATAAGCTTTTTCTCATCCTTGCATCTTAGCCCTCAATCCCTCAAGCCTCTTGCCTATAAATTGGATCCTTCCCCTTTGCAAAATAACACAATCCATGAAGTAAAGTTATAATGCTATTTTGAGAGCCAAATTCATACTAAAGCCATCTATCCACACCAAAAATCCACAATCATCCATTGAAGCCTTTGGAAGCATATTGAGCATACATCCTATCCATTTAGATAAAGCTACTCAACAAGAGAGCTTCTTATTGAGAGAGTCCATTAATGGCTCATATTCTCAATTGAGAGCTCATCTTAGTCTATCTTGAAGTTTATGAATTTTGTTTAGTTTGTAGAAGCTTTATTTAAATTTAGTTTCTATTAGCATACTAACATTGCTCATATACATTTTGGCACGCCCGGTGGGACATTTAAGAAACCTTGTTAAGTTAAAATACAAATTTGCAAAAATCAATTTGAGTAGTTCCTTGGACTCACCTCTTTTCTAATCACCCATCAAATATTAACCATTGGTTGCAATCTCAGCGCCATTTATGGGGATGGTTCTACTTGAAAAAGGTGTTAAATGTTCCACAATCTAACTCACTCACTTGGTCTTTGAATTTTTGCTTTAACTTTATCAAAATTCTTAAATGATCAAAATTCTAGATTAAATTGATCACACTTCAAGTTTGGGCACTAAAATTGAACAACAACTGATGTGGAGAGCCTCCGGGCGCGCGCTTGAAATCGAATCTCACACACTTTTGTTTTGGGCTTAAAACAAACTCACACTCAATCTTGAATGCCTTAAAGAAAATTAATCGATACTTGACGTGGAGGGCCTCTGGGCGCGCGAGTTTGCTTTTGTTGACCCTAACTCTTCTTATTGTTTTCATTCTTCGATCGATTTACTTTTGTTGGCGCTTCAAGTTGGAATAAACATTGTATCTTAAACATGAGTGCTTGCAAAGTCTAGATCAGAAAACTTAAGCGTCAGTTGGTAAAAGAACAAATGTGTTTTTTTAGCCCAAGGTCATCCAAGTCTTCTCTCCCCTTGTCGTCTTTCGAGGCCATCTTGGGTGCATAAGATTAGGATCCAAAACCTTGTTTCTTTTTAGGAGGCCTGCTTGGGGATTTCATCACCCCTTGGACGACCTCAACTCCAGCGTTCTGGCGGAGTATAAGAATCGGAAGGTGAATCGAAAGACACCTCTCTTGGGATCAAGATTTTGTCACTCGGGCTAAGCCTCAAGGAACTTTATACCCTTGAGAAGTGAAAGAGGAGAAGTGGGTTACCGCTCCTCTCAGCTGTGTGACATCTTTTTGGTCTCATCTACGGATTTGGGCCTCACGTACCTTGGGTATATCGAGGACTCCTTAGCTAAACCAACTGTCAGCCTTGTAGACAACCATCTAGGATGTTAATGTGTTTGAGGTGACTGATCGAAACATTTGTAGAACATACACACTCCTTGGCGCAAGTATCACTTTCTGAGAATCAAAAACTTCTATTTGGTTGTTTCTATCTATTGCTTGATCTTTTATTTGTTGAATGAATGTTTGCCAAACTTGGTCAATCCTAGCTTAGGGCATACTTAGCGTAGTCACTGCCTATTCCAGAAGTTGAACGAGTTGAAGCAAAACAACCAAGATCTCTCAAAGCCAAGAAGATTCAGAAATTGATGTCAGAGCAACCCAAACCCAAACAGAAGTTCCACAAAGTTAAACTCAAACCATCTCTAGCATACCAAGAACTTTCGGCCAAGAGAAAAGAAATAACACCAAGCCCACGAATTGCCAAACTCCACAAAGTAGAGGCAAAAGCTACCGACGAAGCACTTCAAGAGGCCTGGTTAGAGCACACCATCAAATTTAGCCAACATCCAGGAGTTAATTCTGCTTATGCCTTACCAACTAGGCATGATTTCTATGATTAGACACCCTTGTTTCTCCACATCTTCTTGGATAAGCTTCACTTTAGAGTCATTTTTGTAGAAAAGCCAGCCATCTTAGGTTATCCCCTTAAGCATTATTAGCTCATCCATCTCATTTAGAATCAAACCATCTAGCCAGCAACCAAAACCTCACATCCAAGCCTTCACAATTGTTGTCACTTTTGCCAAAAGTTTGCCACTCCTAAAATCTTCCAAATCCATCAATCTCACCAAAGTTATCCCTTTGACAGAGCTTTGTCTAGGGTGATCCAGCTTTGTCCCTTGTTATCCCTCATCACCTTGAGCTAAAGGTTGGGATCCACAAGTGGTCAATCTCGTGTTCTTCCTAAAGGATCATCAGTCTATCCTTAAGTTGACACAATCACCACCAAGCTTACACATAGGAAAGCAGACCTTTCGTGCTTTGGCAACATATCTTTGAAGTTAGAATCTCCAACCCAATCCTCCTTAGGTTTTGTCGTATAGCTTTGCCTTAACCTAGGAAATCATTTGCATAGAGAAGCCTTCCCCCTTTTGCATCCATCAGCATTATTGCATCTCATCCCTAAGAGCATTTTTCATGCCACCCGTCACTCGCTTAGCCAAGAAGAAAGAATCAATGGAGCCCTATCATTTGGATCGAATAGCCTCACCCCCCTTGAGCACTCAGCCATCCTTCAGCGCAGAGAAAGCTATGCCATCACGTACTGACATTGAAGCTTTCATGAACCAACTAGGAAATGCAGTATTGGTAAATGCCATTATAGACAAGAACAAAGAGACAATCATGGCTAATTTTCGAAGGGAAAATGTAGGAACCTTTGACTTTGGAAGACCCCCTCCATTATCAGATCCATCTCACCCATTGTTTGGGCAGCTACCACCACCCATAGGCTCTTATGATCCAAATTATCCTCAATATATGCCAAAAGAAGAGCCTCCAGCCAATCCATATGATCCAACAGACCCAAACATACCATCATCCACCCAAGTTGAAATCTCCATGCCGCAAGCCAACCCAGCCACCACCACTCCATCCTTGGTTCATACCTCTCCGCTCCAAACCCCCTTTACCCAAAACAGCTCACCGTTCACCCCCTTCACTATTGCTGCTGCTGCTCCCCAACCCAGCCTTCCAAATCCACCCATCTCCCAAATCAGTGCTAGCATCTTTGGCCAACCTCAACAATATACAACAGGGATGCCACCCATGGGGCCAAGTAATCAACCTTTCATCACCCCCAGCTTGTTCACTGCAGCCCAACACACAATCCCATCATTTCCATTAGGTCTTGGGAGCTCAATACCATTAGCCACAAATCTACAAGCTACTACCCTCACTCCACAAAGCTATCAAATCCCACAAGCTACTACCAATTTTCTACCAAGCTCCCAAGTGACCCCAGCCCCTGCCACCACTCTACCAAGCTTCCAAATCCAACCACAAAGCTATCAAACCCCATCAGTTCCATTCCCAAGCTTTCAATTCCCACCACCTCCACCACCAACTAATCCATTACCTCCAATTACCAACTACTTTTCAATGCCACTTCTAGCAGGTAATCCACCACCCCAGCCAACCACCAATTATTTGCAGATACCATCCCAAATGGGGGCACAACCCACATATATTGGTCAAACCCCACAAGCCCCCCGATCCTTTCCCCAAGCCTCTCAACTAATCTTATACCTTACCTCCACAAAGCAATCCATTTATCCCACAGCCAGCTTATGTTCCTCAATCCCAACCTCAAATCCCATATCAACAGCAAGCCTCGCAGCACATGCAGCAATATGCGCCACCTCCCCCTTAGCAACCTGTCATCCACCATGCAGCTGCCCAAACAATGTACAATCCCTATCAGCAAATCCCTCATAGCCATCCATATTCAGTGGCCCCATCCAGTACATACCTACCTCAAGGCACTCCTACATTGGGGGCACCCCAGCCATCACCTATCAATTCAGAATGGGAGCAAATGAAGATAGCTCTGAAAGCCATCCAAGAAGGGAATGATCTGAAGACATTTAGGTTTGAGAATGTGTGTCCTTACCCATTTGACAGAGCCATTACCGTGACACCATTTCCCAAACACTTTGAGGTACCCAAATTTGACAAATTCAGAGGAAAAGGAGACCTTGTCACACATATCAAAGAATTTTACATGCACTGCCAGGATGTAGCATACAATGATGTCTTCCTCTTGCGCCTTTTTCCCAAAAGATTAGCTGGACCAGCTCTTGAATGGTTTTATAGAATCCCCTATGGTACAATTAAAAACTTTGCTGAATTATCTGAGGCATTTGTAGCCCAATATGCCCATCTTGTTGAAACAGAGCTATCAATAGTTGATCTTGTCCACACCAAGCAAAAAGGTGGAGAAAGCCTTGCCGAATACCTGCAAAGATGGCAAACCCTTACCACCCGCATATCCTGCACCTTGCCAGAATGCCATGTTGTGAAAATGTTTATTGATAATGCCCATCCTAGCTTGGCTCACCACATGACCATGAACTGTTTGCAAACCTACAAAGATATCAAAGAGAAAGGAATGATCCTTGAGCAAGGACTCATTAAAGATGGTGTGGTCAAGCTTTACAAGGAAGCCAACCAAAATCAATCACATTCCAATGACAAGTCTAGGTATTGGAACAAAAACAAGCACGTTGCAACAGATGGCGTCACTGACACCAGACATGTGAATATTGTTGGTCCTTCTCACAACCAGTCCAACCCACCATATCAACCAAAAAATCAACAAGCTATCAACTACCAACAACAGAATAACCAAAGCTATCAAAACCACACTCCAAGACCCAACTTTCAAGGGTCTAGCAATCAAGCTAATGCCATCAATGTAGCTGCAGGACAAAAGCCTAGATTCCAACCTACACCTAGAAACTATACACCCCTTGGTGAGCCATTGGATGTCATTTTTGAGAAATTAGTCAAAGAAAACCTCATCAAATTTCCTCCTACCCAGCAAATTGACCCAAGCCAATCCAAAGCTGCATGGTACAAAGATAATGAGTACTGCAAATTTCATAGGGTAAAAGGTCACACTACCCTCAGATGCATGAAACTGAAAGACTATGTGCAAGACCTCATTGATCGGAAGGAAATCACTGTTGGTGCCCAAACCTCTCCCAATGTAGGCTTACAGATCTATCAAAATGCTTTTCCTCCACACCACAACCAAAATCCTGGAAAAGCACCTATCCAAACCAACAACAACAACACCAACAACCGTCAGCCAAACCAACAGCATGGGAAGAACAATGACCACACTTCATCCTATATAGACTATGGTAGCCTTATAGGTTGTATATCCGAGAAAGAGCCTTCCGTCAATGTTATCAATATCCAAGGACCAAACAATGAGTGTGCAGTCACCACTCGAAGAGCGCGATTTAACATCGCAGGCCCACCTGTTACACCAACACCATCAGCTCCATCAAAAAGCCAGTACAATATCTTGGAACACCTTGGGAACATGCCAGCCCAAATCTCCATTTTAGACCTTCTTCGCACTAGTCCTGTGTACAAGAACATCCTTGACAGTGCTCTCATAGAATCTCGTGTCCCTTCTGATATCAATGCTACTGATTTTCGTAATCTTGTTGGACACCTCTCATCCTCATGTGCCTTATCGTTCAAATCCACCGACATACCCGTGGTCGACCCAGATCACACCCTTCCGCTTCGCATAGCCATCATGGTATCCAACTTTGTTGTAAAAAGAGTAATGATAGATAATGGACCAGCCTTGAATATTTGCACCCTAAAATTCATAAAACAAGCTGGGTATACTGAGGCAGATATCATCAGTGAGGTTATCACCATCAAAGCTTATGACAACTTGGAAAGAACCACAGAAGGAACTATTTTGCTGCCAATCAAGGTTGGGCCAGTCATCCAAGAGACACTCTGCCATGTTATTGATCTAAACCTACCATTTAACATCCTCCTCGGTCGCCCATGGATTCATGCCATGAAAGCCATTCCATCCACTTACCATCAGTGCATCAAATTTCCGCATCAAAGCACTGAGGTAACCATCCATGCCGATCCAGAACCCTTTGCTTACTGCAATGCGGTTGAAGCTTCATATACAAACCATTGCCCTGGAATTGATATCGGCACATCCATCGCCAACTCATCCCACACTTATAATGACCCAGAAACCATCCTTGCCTCTACCCTGTCTACCGTGAAGATCAATAACAAAGGTTGTGGAGAGTATAGTCTGTCAGATGCATTTGCTGTCGGGGCACTCCCACTTGATCCACATGCCCATGGACGACCGACATATCACAAAGTTAAGGAAATTCCACCTCCTCGATACAAACAGTTTGGCCCAACAACCTTTGTATCCTCGAAAATCCCTCTTCATGAGGAGCTCACTCCAGATATCAACAAATGGTTACATAAGGATGCACCTCAAAGAAATCAAGCACACCTTGATCACTTCAGCCAAAAGTATCCCCAAGAACATAAGCTCATCACTGACAAATGGAACTATCAAGGTGGTGGTCTAGGACCAGAAGAAAGAGGCATGCAGTGCCCCATCGACGCACACAAGTGGGAATCGAAGTCAGGTCTTGGCTTTGGCATACCCACAACTGGGGGCACCAATGAGAACGGTCACGCTTTTTCAAACATTCATCGTGACCTTGTTGAAATTGAAGACATTCCTGAGGAAGTTGAAAAGAGAGCCTACGACGATATCCTAGACCAAATCTCCCTCGGAGACTCTGTTCTCCAAGAACTATCCATCCACCTCATTGACCTACCACTTGCCCATCCACAACTCATAGATTGGGACCAACCAAGTGTCATACACATCGATGAGTTCACATCAGAGGAGGCACTTCTAAGATTCATGGGAGCTAAAACTCCTCACAAGAAAACAAAGGCAAATTCTGCCTATATCTACAAGCTAGATCCCAAGGGGTATTTTGGAGAAAATCCCCAACCTAGTTCCGATACACCCAAAACTGGAACTAAGGTGAATCTGAGACTAGCTAAGGAAACGAAGAGAACCCCTCAGCAAGAAAATCCAGAGCCACAAGAAGAACATGAGGATTTAGCATTGCCTCCTCAAGATAATCGACCAGAGGTGTCTTCTATTCTAATTGAGGATACTCGAGAAGTCAACATTGGTTCTTCAGAGATCCCCAGACTTGTTCACATTGCTGCATCCCTATCACAAGACCAAGCTGACCTCCTCTTTGAGGTCTTAAGAGAGAATATTGGTCGATTTGCATGGTCATATCAGGACATGCCAGGACTTGATCCAAAGCTTGTAGTTCATCATCTTGCAGTTGATCCAAAGATCAAGCCCATCAGACAAAAGCTTAGAAAAATGCACCCCAAGATGGCATTATTGGTCAAAGCTGAATTAGAAAGAATGTTAGCTGCTAAGGTTATCCGACCTATCGACTACTCAGAGTGGATCTCCAACATGGTCCCTGTCACTAAACCTTCCGGTGACATCAGAATCTGCACTGATTTTAGAGATCTTAACAAAGCTTGTCCAAAAGATGATTTTCCCTTGCCCAACATAGATATGATTGTAGATCTTACAGCTGGACATGAAATTTTGTCCCTCATGGATGGATTTTCTGGGTATAATCAAATCAAGATTGCAGAAGAGGATTAGCATAAGACAACATTCACTACCCCTTGGGGAACCTTTTGCTACAACATGATGCCTTTTGGCCTAAAGAATGCTGGGGCTACCTATCAAAGAGCTATGACAGCCATTTTTCATGATCTCATCCATAGCATTTTGGAGGATTATGTGGATGATATCTTGGTCAAGTCTCATACCTTCATGGATCATCTTGCTGACTTGGAGAAAGTCTTTGATAGGTTAGCCAAATATCATCTCATGCTGAATCCCAAGAAATGTGTCTTTGGGGTCACATCTGGCAAGCTTCTAGGCTTCATAGTTTCTAAACGAGGTATAGAGATCGACCCCAAGAAGGTCAAGGCTATCTTAGACATGCCTCCTCCCCAGACACTGCGACAACTTCGCTCTCTTCAAGGAAAGCTCCAATCTGTTTGGCGCTTCATCTCCCAGCTTGCAGATAAGTGTACACCATTTTCACATTTACTAAAGAAGGATGAGAACTTCAAGTGGGATCCTTTATGTCAGCGTAGCTTCGACCATCTCAAGCAGTATCTCATCAATCCCCCTATCTTGGTTCCACCAATTCCTGGTCGTCCCCTAATTTTGTACATATCAGCAACACCTACTTCTCTAGGGGCACTTCTAGCACAGTTTGATGACTACAAAAGAGAAAGAGCCATCTACTACATCAGTAGAACCCTAGTTGGTTATGAACTCAATTAAACTCCTATGGAAAAAGCTTGTTTGGCAGTTGTCTTCTCAACTCAAAAGCTTCGCCATTACATGCTAAGTCATACCATCCAACTAGTCTCCAAGATTGACCCTCTCAAGTATATGCTCTCTAGAACAACACTTACAGGCCGTTTGGCCAAATGGGTTATGCTCCTTAGTGAATTTGACATCCAGTATGTGGATAGAAAGGAAATCAAAGGGCAAGCTATAGCAGATCACCTAGCTGATGCACCTCTAATAGATGCTTATCCGTTGATCACAGAATTTCCAGATGAGCATATCTATCTAATTGAAGAACAACCCCCATGGAAACTTTATTTTGATGGCTCATACACATCTCATGGATCAGGGGCAGGAATATTGTTGGTCACACCTCAAGGAGATTACATTCCAAAAGCCTTCAAGCTACAATTCCCTAGCACCAACAATATAGCTGAATATGAGGCCCTCATAGCAGGATTAAAGATAGCTGTAGAATGGAACATTGTTGAGCTACAAATCTTTGGCGATTCTCAGCTCATCATCAAGCAAGCCCTAAATGAATATCAAACCAAAGATGAAAAGCTATTACCCTACAAAGAGCTAGTTGATCAGCTAACCCAACATTTTACAAAGCTTCAGTTTACACAAGTGCCTCGAATACAGAACAAAGCAGCAGATGCTATGGCTACTATAGGCTCGCTCTTGGAAATTCCCCAAGCAGCTACACAGTATGAGTTTTTAGTGGAGCAACTCCTCACACCCGCCTATGCGAATGAGGATTCAAACCGTGTTTGTATCTTGGTTGGTTCCCAATCCCCTTGGTACCATGAGATTCATGCTTACCTTAACGATGGTATCATATCCCCTCACCTCACACGTACCCAACGCCAGAACCTCATCCGAAAAACATCCCGCTATGTTATCATAGCCAATACCCTATATCGTCGGGGTTATCACGATACTCTCTCTCGATGTTTAGACCAAAATGAGGCCGCGATGGTGTTAAAGGAAGTACACTCTGGACTTTGCGGTGCCCACACGAGTGGTATTGTCCTAGCGCGACAAATCCTTAGAGCAGGCTACTATTGGCCTACCATTGAAGAAGACTCCTGTGACTTTGTCAGAAAGTGTCTCCCATGTCAGCAACATGCAAATCTTGTGCACGCTCCAGCACAGGATCTACAACCTATTGCACCAGCTTGGCCTTTCGCTTGTTGGGGCCTTGATCTAGTTGGAACTATCACACCCCTCTCATCTGATGGACATAAATGGATAATAACAGCTATAGACTATTTCACTAAATGGGTGGAAGCAGTCCCCCTAGTCTCAGCTACAGGAGTTCAGGTCTCCAAGTTCATCTTGTACCACATTGTTTGCCGCTTCGGCATCCCATCCACCATCTTCACTGACCATGGAGGTAACTTTGAAAATCTCAACATGGAAGAATTATGCACTTCCCTCCACATCCATCACCGCTTTTCTAGCCCATATTTCCCACAAGGTAACGGCCAGGCAGAGGCAACTAACAAAACCCTCCTCAAAATTCTAAAGAAAGTTGTCAATGATTCCGGCCGTGATTGGCACCTACAAATAAATCCAGCCCTATGGGCCTATCGAACTTCCTTCCGTACATCCACAGGCACAACTCCATACTCCCTAGTCTATGGTGCCGAAGCAGTACTACCTATAGAGGTTGAACTTCCCTCCTTGCGCATATCTTTGCAAGGGCAAATATCAGATGAAGAATATAGAGTAGCTTGGCTCACCCAGCTAGATCTCTTAGACGAGAAGCGACAACAAGCCTATGATCATCTCACAGTCTATCAAACTCGTCTCAAAAGGAATTTCAACAAGAAGGTGCTTCCACGAAACTTTCAGCCAGGTGACATGGTCCTTAAAGAAAACATGAAAGTCCAAGCAGATCGAGAAAAGAAAGGCAAGTTTGAACCTACATGGCTTGGTCCTTATGTTGTCACTGCTTCCTTTGGCTCTGGAGCTTATCAGCTATCTACACCAGAAGGAGAACTCTTGAATGATCCTACTAACATCATTCATCTCAAGAAGTTCTATGCTTGAAGATCCTTGGTATACCAGGCTTTTGAAAAATACAAAAGAAAAAAATAGTAAAGAGAAATAAGCGTCCAATGGTGAAAACTTGGCAATTCAAGCACCTTGGATAGGTACCTTGGTGAAAACTTGGTAATTCAGGCGCCTTGTGTACTAAAGACTAATCCATTATCTATCACTATCCTATCCCTCATCCATTTACCCACCATCCCATAAGACACACTTGCTTGTTCCCTTGGTGTTCCAACCAAATATCCAAAATCTGATGAAGCTTGTAAATACCTCCTGTACAGCTTGTAAATCTTGTACCAAAGCTTGTATTATACCTTGTAAATCTTGTACCATACCTTGTCTATCCGAATCTTGTCCAAGGTTTGTACCATATTCCAGCCTATAAATAATCTTGTATCCTAGCTTGTATACTATCATGTGCACACACAAAACCCCATTTTCACTTAATCTTTTCGCAAACCATCTACCCATCCACCTATCACCTATTATAGACATCCCATCCTTCACAAACATTTCCATCTCACAAAAACCAAAACATGAAAAAACTTGTAGATTTGTAACATATCTTGGTCCATCAGCTTGTACATCCTCTTTAGCTTAGTACCATTGTATCTATCCAGCGTTCGTGTCAGTTCATCCTTGATCAGCATCTTGCACCCATCACACATCTTGGTTAGCTATTCCAACGCATCCTTTAGCTAGATTTCCTGTCACCAAAGTGTTATCTTTCTTAGTTCAGCTTGCCAGATGCATCACTCATCCAAATCCACCAGCTTCGGTGCTCTCCAATAGGTCCTTGCAGGATATAGCTTTCCTCATGTCTGATCTTGGTCCGTTAGTGCCTTGTCCTACCCATCTCATTGGCAAACGGCTCTCTTTTGGATTTTCAATTTCTTTTGATTTGGGATCTTCCCTTTTGGGTCTTGAAGTATCTTTTCCAAGCAATCTCCTTGTTCCCTCCTCAAGGTTGCCACGATCTTCCATATCATGGTATGCTGCGAATGGGGCAATTAGAGCGTAAGGTCTTGATCAGGTCTTTCGTTTGTTTTTCTTTTATGCTTGTGGGTTCTCCAGTGTCGTTTCCACGCTGCTTCCTCTAGGATTCATGTGTGATGCTGGGGCAATCCTTGTGTGTTTGTTTTGAGTTAGTTTGTCAGTCCTTTGGACGGTTGGTGAAAAGGCCTTGATATTCTTGGTAACCTTGGCAATTAACCAATAGTCCTATAGCAAATCTAGTGCTCAACTACATGGTGGTACTTCTCTTTGAAGTATCCCCCCGCTCAAAAAGCTTCAATGGTTTTCCTTCATCTCCATTATCCCCCATCCATATCCAGCATCCGTCTCTCCTACCCCAGCTGATGCATCAGTATCTCTTTGAATCACTCATCACTCTTAGCTTTATTGATCCACAATCCTAGTCTTAGGGATCCACCAATCCAAATCAACCCACCAAGCCTCATCTTTCGAGATCCACAATCCTAGTCCTAGGGATCTCCGAAACCCATCTTCCGCCAATCTAACTCTTTGAAATACTGTTGCATCAGCTTTATAATCCCTCATCCATCTCCCTATCCTGGATTCTTTTTTATAGCGCTCCGCTCCTTCATCCTCTACAATCCCTAAGATCTTAAGCTTGCTTCCTCTTGTGCATCTGATTCTCCTTTATCATTCTCCCATAGTGAGAGTTTGAGCTAATTCAGCCCCTTCTTTTTGCCAATTTGAGTCTCCTTGCTCATCCCAGATTCTTGTATTTTTCAAGAAGCCACCAAGCCTCGCTTTCTCTCCTCGCTGCCTTCTTGAGGGGGCATCTCATAGTCCATTCTCTCCTCTTCTGCTCTAGCCTTGGGCATCTTATTTTCTTATCTTTGATGTCATGCCACTTGCGGCATCACATCAAAGAGGGGCAAAATGTAGACACCTAAAAATCCTTTAGAAAATAAAGTATTTTTATTTTCTGAAAAATTCCCGATGACATCATCATTTATTAATTAATTAATTAATTTTTATGCCATTAAATCCTTTTATCTTAATTAAAAATATTTAATTAAGGAATCCCTCCCAAAAATGTTTAAATCTTATTTAAACATTATTTCCTTATTTATTAATTATTTAATTAATAAATTGACCAAAAATCATAAAATAAATAAAAAATTTATTTTTTTCCCAAAAGTTGGCCAATTTCTTTATGACCAATAACCTCTTCCAAAATCTTCTAATCCTTCTTTAATTTTGATTAAAGGCTAATCCCATCATTTCCTACCCCTAATCCCAACTCAAAATATTTAATTAAAATTAAATATTAATCCTCATGTTTATTAAAAAAGTTTTAATAAATATCTCCTCAACCCAAACCCTTGAAATAAATAAAACTTTATTTATTTCCTAAAAATCTAATTTATCCTCATCCTAAGAAGTTCTAGACTCTTCTAGAAAGTCTTCATCCTCATCCTAGGAAATTCTAGACTATTCTAGAAAGTCTTTATCTTCCTCCAAAATCTAGACTCTTCTAGAAGATGTCTTTAAACCTAATCCTAATCCCCTCCTAACCTTGTCACATTCCCTAAACATGGGTTAAGACTTACTAACCCAAGCCAAAGTTAACAAATATCTCCTCCTTCACCCACCCTCATTAAATGCCATCCACTTGCCTATCCCTAAGCTAATCCTAAACCATCCTAATCCATCCTCTAATCATTTGCACAAGCCTAAGCAAGCTTAAAACCTTCCTAATCAAGTCCAAGTCGAATTTTCTCTCATCACCCTCAAAATATCTCAACCATAAAACTTTATGAAGTCCACTAGGTCATAAATGACTCTTACAAGCCCTTTTATTGCTCTTACAAGTCATTATGAGGGTCTTTATGAAGATTTTATCTCTTGAGCCTCCTTTGTTGACTCATCCTTGCCCTTTCCTCCATCCTCTCACCATGTGACATGTGTCACTCCTTGATTGGCTATAAGGAAGAACAATCCATGTGCTCTCCTCTCATGCAATCTGAGCCTTCCATAAGCTTTTTCCCATCCTTGCATCTTAGCCCTCAATCCCTCAAGCCTCTTGCCTATAAATTGGATCCTTCCCCTTTGCAAAATAACACAATCCATGAAGTAAAGTTATAATGCTATTTTGAGAGCCAAATCCATTCTAAAGCCATCTATCCACACCAAAAATCCACAATCATCCATTGAAGCCTTTGGAAGCATATTGAGCATACATCCTATCCATTTAGATAAAGCTACTCAACAAGAGAGCTTCTTATTGAGAGAGTCCATTAATGGCTCATATTCTCAATTAAGAGCTCATCTTAGTCTATCTTGAAGTTTATGAATTTTGTTTAGTTTGTAGAAGCTTTATTTAAATTTGGTTTCTATTAGCATACTAACATTGCTCATATACAAGAATAGGCTGGGGCAAGATTTGATAACACTTCAATGACAAAATGAGATCCCAAAAGGATATATAAGAAAAGTTGTGGTCCCTTAGATCCTAAAAACCCTGAGGAAACCTTGAACATAGCATTGGAGAGAAGAGATAGGGGTACATGCTAGTTGGATCTATTTTTGAAAGCTTGTTAGCAATGGCGAGAAAGTTTTGAGGAAAAAGGTGTAAATATTATACAAGGGAATCTAAAGATGTTACACCATATGCAAGATAATATGGATAGGGTAGTTGCCATTTTGAATCAAGATTTTAGTCTAATGGATGAAGTACATACTTGGGGTAAAGATTTGTAGACATTACAGTTTATCAAAGGATAAGGGTATCAGATGTTGATGGAAGTATATATAGATAAGGAGTTAGATAAAATAATAATTGGATAGAGAAAATTATGGATGGCAATAAAATAATGGAAACATTACACGTGGAGATTCTCAAGCTCAAGGATCAAACCTGAGAGTGAATTTTGGAGGTAGAGAGGCATTATGGTGAAGCCTGTTTAGACATTTTTGAGGATGATTCTAGGGAGAAGTTAATACCAATAGAGGTAGTAGTTGAGAAATTTTTATTTTTTTTAAGGAAGCTTCTAATGATGATGACATTAGGCGAGCATTCAGGATAGAAGAAGCACTTGTAGAGTTAGATGTAAAACTTGGAGATTTTGTGGAGACTCCCATTGAGGTGGGCAATTATAGGTAGAAAGTGAAAGGAAAATATGAAGCCTTAGATTTTCTAGATGTGGCTCAAGTCACTGAGATCATTGAGAAATGCAATGGAAAATACCTAAACATAGCTATGGTATAAAGGGGAACAAAACCCATAAGCCAGAATTTCAATGTTGACACTTGGTGAAATTTTGCATTTTTGGAACAAGTCTCCAAGGTGTGTAGGTGTGCCAAGTGTACTAGTGTGCTAGGTGCACAAGTGCATTTTTTTAGTGGTGTTTTGGTAGATTTTCTAATAATTTAGAGGTGCTCTAATAGTTAACTACCAGTTCTAAAATTAAGGCTTTCAATGTACCAGAAACACATGCTAACTATAGTTTAACTCCTATAGACACCTATGAAGATGGAGCATTTATTTTTGGCACTTCCAGACACTTCCCCATTATCTAATGACTCTTTCTTTCTTATTTTATCATTATTTCTTTGTTTTGAGACATGTAAAGACTCATGCATCCATTTAATGATTTAAATATGGATGGAGTCCTACTAATCACTAGTTAGAGAGTTAGTTTGTACATACATAGATTTATTTTATTAGTTTAGAAGCATATGTTTGCATAAAGATATCTCTCACTCTCAACACAAATTAAGGAGAGATTTCTTATAAATTCAAGAATCTAACATGTATTCCAGGCCACCATTATTTTGATGCAATAATATATATTATTGGTGCTCACATTTGGAGTGTAGTGATTCTTGCCTAAGTGTGTTATATTTTGTGAATGAATGTTCATGAAGTGTAATTGAGCCAATTGCTTCACTACATTGTTCTGGTTGTGCAATCTTTTAATTTTGGTGTTTACTACTGTTCTACAAATTCTGTTGAGGTACTTAGTTCGAGAAGAGATCACCATATTGTTCTTGAATAGTTTTTCATCTTGCATGGGTGCACTTTCTATGGCCTTGCAATTTGATGAAATGTGAAACATCTTACAGTTACTGAATTTTTGTTGATGATTGCATTAGTGGAATGAAGGAAGTGTTGCTCCTATTTTCATTGGTTACCCATCGATCTTTTCAAAAGCTTAACTTGCAAATGTGTTGTTTCCCTAGTTTATGTCCATTAGGATTGTATTTTCATGTTATGTGCTTAAACTTCTTGTTAACCTATCTTCATTATTTGCATTCCTAACCTGGCCTTGGTTAAATTAGGAATTCATATAGTTGTATTATTAGATTGTATTCATCATAAAATAGAAAATACAAAAATATATTTCGTTTTGTGTGGTTGTTATTTTGAAACAACAAGTAGATTCAAAATCTTATCCAAATCCTTTAATGAACCAGCAAAGGCCTCCTCATGAACACTCACATTTGTCTTCATTTAAGTGGATTCTAGTAGGTTTCAAGATTTCTTGGAACCTTGGAGTTGATCTCTAATTATCTTTTCAAGAGAGGAGTTCAAAAGGATTCTTGCCATTAAGCATCATGCAAAATGATAGCTCAACAAGAAGCTATTAGAATTAAACCTCGAAAAAAAATAACAATTAAATGCAAATATAAACAATATTAGAAAATAACAGAACACATAGAAAAGAACACAACACACCACGACTTAACATGGTTCACCCAAAACTTGGGCTACATCCACCATACAACAAGTCCAATATTATTACAATCTAGTGATTACAGCTCGATTATAATTTGTAATCCCTTACATCTAAATATTGCCGCAAGAATTGACTTTTTCATCACACCTTATGAAACAATCCCTAACCCTAAGCCCTTTTATACAAGTATTTTTCCAATTTAGGGTTAAAAATAGTTACAACATGTTGACCATAAATTGGTGAATATAAGCAATAACCAATTGGGGAATATTAGCCATTGGTGAATATTAGCCCGAACCTTAAAGAAGTTATGAAGTATGTACAATACTTCCTTGATCAGTCACCACAAATTAACAATCTCCCCCTTGGGGACTGATCATACTCCACACTAAATAACAATCTTCCACTTGGAGATTGATCTTATAGCAATAACACTACCACATGGGGCTCCCACTAAATCAAACCACCTTAGACTATGTTGTTCTTTTGTTCCTGTTTAGTCTAGAAGACCAATCAAAGTTGAAGAGGAATTCAACTTTGCTGCAGTAGCAGAGCGGGAAATAAAATAAAAAATGTTTTATGTTTTCAATATTTAAATTTAATGTTTTCAATAAACGTCCTACATGTGGTGGCATACCTAGAGTAGCAGTTCAATGAGCTCTCCAGATATAGCCACCTAGGACCAGGTATAGGTTTTTTAAATTAGAATAGTTTTAATTCGTAGATAATGATTGTCAGATTCCAATAATAGGTAGTAGGCAGTTTTGGATTCTTATCCTTTTCTTGGATAGAAGACGAAAAAAATGTGGATATTTAAAATGTGGCCTACTGCATGATTGTCAGATTCCAATAATAGGTAGTAGGCAGTTTCGAATTCTTATCCTTTTCTTAGATAGAAGACGAAAAATGTTTCTCATCCTTTTATTAGAAAAGGAGAGTTAGTTTTAAATAAGCCAGTTGGCTATGTAAGAGAGGCATTCAAATTTGGGTAATAGAGAAAGTTTCAGTTTTTGCCTTAGAAAGGATATAGATAATCGACTATGGAGTTTGGCAGCAATTCGATCTTGGTCTCTCTTGTAAAAGTGCAAATATATTTTCTTTAAGGACATTCTGGGTTAAAGATCTTGGTGTGTGGGTGAAGATAAACTATGGAGATTTATATATTTTGATTAATCCAATCTTGAGTTTGGTTCGAGTTCAATCCCAACTAATTGATGTCATGCCCCTTGAAGTAACTCAGTTGAGTGAGTATTCCTCCTGAACTTTCCAAGGTGTGGCTCTGCATCATTTTTGGTATCAGAGCTTGAGTGTTGCAGGTTGTGAAGTTATATGTTGAACGCCCCTGATCAAGATTCTTCAATAGGGTCAAGCAAGATGGTGACCAATGTACAGTTAGTGAAGAAGGTCGAGGAGCAAGAAGAACTTCTCCAGAATGAGAATAGAGAGTTGAAGGGGATAGTGGTAGAACTAGCCAGTAAGTTGGAATATATGCAGAGTGTAGTTGAGAAGAAAGAAATGAAAGAAGAAATGGAAGAAGAGGAAGATGTACCTGACAGTGAAGAAGATAGAATAGCTGAGAACGAGAGGCCATTTTTTAAAGATTTAAAGGCTTTGGGAGGAAAACTCGTTGATTTACCTATGTTTACAGGAAAGATGGATGCTGAATTAGTGTTGGAATGGAATGAAGCCTTAGAGAATCATTTTGAATGTAAGAAAGTTTCAGGATCGCAGCAAGTTAAATTGGCCAAATCCAGAATGAAGGGAGCAGCCCTTACATGGTGGAATTTCATGCAAGAAGAAAGGGTAAAGGAGGATAAAAGAAAAATTTGTTCGTGGAAGAAGATGGTGTCAGTGATAAGAGAGACATATCTCCCTGAAGACTATGAGGTACAGTTGCATCAGAAAAGGAAAAATCTCAGACAAAGGGATATGGATGTCTGTACTTATATAGAAGAATTTTAGAAGTTAAGTCTAAGGTCAAAATTTGCAGAACCTGAGAGTATCAAGGTAGCAAGATACCTAAATGGTTTGAGAATGAACATACAAGAAGAGTTGCAGTTGCTGAGTCCTAACACTGTAGCTAAATGCTATTAGCTGGCTTTGAAGGTGGAAGATAAAATCAAAAGGAGACAAGAAAATAATAACAGAGGCAGAGGAAGACAACCATTCAGAGGAAGAGGTACATTTGTAGGAAGGAGTCCAAATTTTCAGCCACAAACGGAGATGCATAATGAAGTTAATAAGTTTGATAATTTTAGAGGAAGTTTCAAAGGTAGAAGGCCAAATTTTAGAGGAAGATCACCAGGAAGGACGAATGGATCAATAAGATGTTACAACTGTAATCAGGAAGGTCATATGGCACACAAATGTCCAGCAAAAGCAAGCTCTAGTACTCATGGTATCTGGCACAAGAAGTGGATTTACAAGAAGATTCAGACAACCATGGTTATCTGAAAAAAGGGGAAGCACTTATGATGAGAAGAACACTGTTGAAAAGGCCTGTCAGAGAAGAACCACCACAAAGGAAGTCCATTTTCAGAACTACCTATAAATCTGGAGGAAAAGTTTGCAAGGTACTAGTAGACTCTGGTTCTACAAAAAATTTTGTGTCTCTTGAAATGGTGGAAAAGTTGAAACTACCAAGAATACAACACCCGTATCCTTATAGAATATCTTGGTTAAATAAAGGGTCGCATACTATAGTAGAAGAGCAAGCTTGGGTAGAATTTCAGATTGGAGCCTATAAGGACAGATTATTGTTTGATATTGTTAACATGGATGCATGCCATTTACTTTTTGGCAAACCCTGGCAATATGATCTCAAGGCACATCATGATGGAGTAAAGAATACACATACCATTACAAAGAATGGAAAGGTCATTGAATTGATACCTTTAGTTGAGCCAAGTCAAGAAGAATCAAAAGCTATAGAAGCCAAAGTTATGGTGATGGGTAAGAAAGAATTCTTGAAAGAAGTGAAAGGAAAGGAGAGCCCACTCTTTGCACTGGTTCCTGTACTCAAAGACAAATTATAGAATGATGCTGCAAATCAGACAGAGGAAGAAAATTCAAAGATGGAGTCTTCAAACTTGAAGGTGGAAGTGATAGAAAAGAAGAAGAAAAAGGTACCTGACGAAGTGGAACCAATTCTGGACAAGTACAAAGAAATTATAGCTGATGGAATACCAAAAAGTCTCCCACCAGTGTGAGAAATCAGTCATTGCATTGATCTCATACCAGGATCAACATTACCCAACAAAGTGGCATATAAACTAACACCACAACAAAATGAAGAAATGACAAGACAAATTGAAGAGTTGCTCGAGGCTGGTTTGATTGGTAAAAGTCTAAGCCCATGCACAGTACCTGTAGTCCTAGCACCAAAGAAAGAAGGAACATGGAGACTATGCACAGATTCAAGAGCACTAAACAAGATCACTATAAGGTACAGATTTCCAATGCCTAGAATAGAAGATTTACTAGATTGTTTAGGAAAAGAAAGATATTTTTCAAAGATTGATTTGAAAAGTGGGTATCATCAGATAAGAATTAGGCCAGGAGATGAATGGAAAATAGAATTTAAAACAAATGAGGGATTGTATGAATGGAAGGTAATGCCATTTGGATCATCTAACGCTCCTAGTACATTTATGAGGCTTATGAATGAAATTTTCAAGGATTTTACAGGGAATTTTGTGATAGTATATCCAGATGACATTTTGGTTTTCAGTGAAACAAAAGAGGAGCATCTGAAACACATAGATTTGGTGTTGAGAAGGTTACAAGAGGAAAAGCTAATGATCAATATTGAGAAGTGTAGTTTTATGCAAGAGGAACTGACATACCTTGGCTTTGTGATCTCAAAGGGAACACTCAAGATGGATCAAGATAAGGTAAGTGCAATTCTTTCTTGGCCAACTCCCAGAACTATTGCAATAGTTAGAAGTTTTCATGGTTTAGCCACTTTCTACAGAAAGTTTATCAGAAATTTCAGCTTGATTTGTGCAACTATTTTGAACAACATAAAAGGAGGCCAAAAGTGTAAATTTGTTTGGACAGAAGAGGCCAATAAAGCCTTTGAACTTCTTAAGCAAAAAGTGGCCCGACAACCAGTCTTGACATTTCCTGATTTCAATAAAGTCTTTCAGATAGAATGTGATGTAAGCAACATAGCCATAGGAGGTGTTCTTAGTCAAGAGGACAGACCAGTAGCCTTTTTCAGCGAGAAGCTCAATGAAGCCAAACAAAGATATTCATCATACAATTTGGAAATGTATGCACTTGTTCAATCCCTGAAGAAATGGAGACACTATTTGCTACCCAGGGAATTCATTGTATACACAGATAACCAGGCACTTAGTTTCATAAACAGTCAAGAGAAATTGAATCATAGGCACATGAAATGGATGGAGACATTGCAAGCATTCACATTTTCTATCAAGCACAAGAAGGCAGTAACAAATAAGGTTGCTGATGCATTAAGAAGAAGAACTTTGACTACGTCACAAATTCAGTTGGAAACTACAGGCATTTCAAATCTGAAAGGTATGTATGTTGATGATGCTGATTTCAAAGACATTTATCAAGCATGCATTAATCAGGATGAAAGGTACAATAGGGAATATTCTAATTTTCTGGTTCAAGAAGGATTATTGTTCAAAGGAGGACAACTTTGCATCCCAAAGTGTTCAATGAGAGATAATATCATATATGAGAAACATAGTGGGGCATTATCTGGTCATTTTGGACTGGATAAGACTTTAGAGCTGGTTTGTAGAAACTATTTTTGGCCAAAGTTACAAAAGGATGTGTGAAAGTTTGTGGAATAATGCACCATTTGTTAGAAAGGTAAAGGTAAAAGTACCAATGGAGGATTGCATCAGCCCTTACCTATTCCTTCATGACCATGGGAAAGTATTAGTATGGATTTTGTTATGGGATTACCAAGAACTCAGAAGGGGTATGATAGCATTTTTGTTGTTGTGGATAGATTCAGTAAAATGTCACATTTCTTACCATGTAAATCCACAAAAGATGCATCATACATTGCAGATTTATTTTTCAAGGAGATAGTGCAAATTCATGGACTACCACTAAAAATTGTTTTAGACAGAGATGGAAAATTTGTGGGTCATTTTTGGAGGACTCTTTGGAAGAAACTAGGCACAAATTTATCATTTTCATCTGCATATCATCCACAAACTGATGGTCAAACATAAGTTGTCAACAGATCTTTGGGAAATCTATTAAGATGCCTTACAAAACAACATGGAGAAAAGTGGGATTCCATACTTTTTCAAGCTGAATTCTCATACAATGATACAGTGAATAGAAGTACAGGGAAATCTCCATTTCAGATTGTGTATGGTACACATCCAAGAGGAATTCTTGAGCTGAGGGAACTTCCAAATATTTTTCCAAGTAGTTCACATGCTGAAGAATTTTCTGAAGCTATTAAAGAGGTCCAACATCAAGTCAAGTTGCAGCTACAGAATTCAAATCAAAAGTACAAAGAAGTTGCTGATCAGAAAAGAAGAGAAGTACAATTCAAAGTTGGTGATTTAGTATGGGCATATATGAAGAAAGAGAGGTTACCTCAAAGGAAGAATACAAAGTTACTACCTAAGAAAGTTGGCCCTTGTCAAATTTTGGAAAAATATGGACATAATGCTTACAAAATTTAGTTACCTACAGACATCGGTATTTCACCCATATTCAATGTTTGTGATCTCACACAATACAGAGGTTCTGAAACACAAGCCATACATGAAGATTCAGTAACAGAAGATCTGCAACAACTACCTAAACCAACACCACCTCAGTTGGAGAAAATCCTAGATACAAAAATAAAGAAAACTCGTAGACGACAATACACTCATTATCTAGTCAAAGGGAAAAACAAACCAGTGACAGAGGCTATTTGGATGGATGAGCAACAAATTAGGAAACATGGTTCATCAGTACACGATCTCATCTCAAGTGGACTTGAGATTCTTTCTACAGGGGAGTATGCTGCAGTAGCAGAGCGAGAAATAAAATAAGAAATGTTTTATATTTTCAATATTTAAATTTAATGTTTTCAATAAACGTCCTACATGTGGTGGCATACCTAGAGTAGCAGTTCGATGAGCTCTCCAGATATAGCCACCTAGGACCAGGTATAGGTTTTTTAAATTAGAATAGTTTTAATTCATAGATAATGATTGTCAGATTCCAATAATAGGTAGTAGGCAATTTTGGATTCTTATCCTTTTCTTGGATAGAAGACGAAAAAAATGTGGATATTTAAAATGTGGCCTACTGCATGATTGTCAGATTCCAATAATAGGTAGTAGGTAGTTTCAGATTCTTATCCTTTTCTTGGATAGAAGACGAAAAAATGTTTCTCATCCTTTTATTAGAAAAGGAGAGTCAGTTTTAAATAAGCCGATTGGCTATGTAAGAGAGGCATTCGAATTTGGGTAATAGAGAAAGTTTTAGTTTTTTCCTTAGAAAGGATATAGATAATCGACTATGGAGTTTGGCAGCAATTCGATCTTGGTCTCTCTTGTAAAAGTGCAAATATATTTTCTTTGAGGACATTTTGGGTTAAAGATCTTGGTGTGCGGGTGAAGATAAAATATGGAGATTTATATATTTTGATTAATCCAATCTTGAGTTTGGTTCGAGTTTGATCCCGGCTGATTGATGTCATGCCCCTTGAAGTAACTCAGTTGAGTGAGTATTCCTCTTGAGCTTTCCAAGGTGTGTCTCTGCATCAAACTTCTCCCTTGTCACTACCTTTGTAAACATATCTATTGAATTGTCATCTATATGTATATTGTCTAGTTTTAATTGTCCATCATCCAAAACTGATTGAATGAAATGGTATCGCAACTCTATGTGTTTGGTCTTTGAATGTAGAGAAAAATTCTTCACAAGATGAATTCCTCTCTAACTATCTATAAACAAATAATTGTCCCTTTGAGGGTGTCCCAATTCTTCCAAGAAGAACTCAAGCCATATCATCTCCTTGGCTACCTCTACAGTAGCAACTTACTCAGCCTCTATAGTGGATAAAGCATTAAACTTCTATAACTTAGAAACCAAGCTCACTACTGATCCACCATGAAATGTCCCTTTTCTAATTTTTGTATGATATTTCCAACCTTTAATCAGATCTTTAAGATCAAACAACTAATATCACAAAGATCCTCCAAATTTCTCAAGAAACCCCAAATCGGGTATGCCAGAAATGGTGCCAAAAGCTTCACAGCTTCACCTATTATTAATAAATCTGAAAATGGACATTTTTACAGAAATTTCAGCAGCATAACAGCCTACAAAATGAAATTTCCAGATCTATATAGCCTTTACACAGCAGCTCACAAATGTAGGACAAAAACTATGCTCATCGGGCTCCCGAAATTAACACAAAAATACCTGGAAACACCACAAAAACACTAATAAACTATCTCAGAAGTTTAATCACGTCCAAATACATATATTCAGCTCTACTTTAACATCTTAAAGTCTGAAATACAGTAGAAACCAAAACTGATATGAAATGCTCAACTGAAAACACCAAACTCATGCAAAAAAACACACCAAAAAACCCACAAATCTACACTGTTTAGCACAAAGGCAAACTCTGTATGAGCATGCACATGGAATGGCTTCAAACTCCCATCCTTAGCCTTCCTAGAAACCTACAAACTCTCATTCTTGGGTCTCCCTGGAAACCTGCAAACTCCCGTTCTTGGGTCTCCTTCTCCACAGGTTTGGCAGCCTCTGAAGAATAACAAAGAAATCAGCAAAATCAAGTTTTGGAATGTGCCCAAAATGCCTCCAAAACCCCTTAAAAGAGGGCATAACCGTAACTCACATCCAAGAGAGGTTAATGAAACATATTTTAATAATAATTTTCATTTATTAGTCCAATGGTTTCCAAAGATTAACCCCCTTTTTTTCGAAACTTCACTTTCTTGGGCCTGCCTGCCTTAGCAAAGATTTTCTTTTTTTAATTATTTGAAAAGGGGACATGACAAGTCCTCCCCTCCCAAACATTGCTTGTCCTCAAGAAATGGCTGAACAATAAACCAATCAATCCACCTGGATCCCAAATGTAGTCATGAACTATACTACTACCAATTAACACAGGCTCCTGCACTATCCTCTGCAATATGACCAAGAGGAATCCATAATCAAACTGACAATTATAGCTCAACCAAACTCCAAAATCACCATTACCACAGTCAAAAACCCATGAGACACAAACTCTTAGAACATCAAAACCCAAGTAAAGTGGACAAATCAAACTACCAACACAGTAAATACCATCAATGCATCCCACTGGCCTATACAGAATGTACAATCTACCAAGTATGGATAATCCACACACTGTACAACTCCTGCAGTCAAAAAAACTCTGCAAATCATCGGCCACTATCTCATAACCATAACTCCCATGCACTGTTGATGGTGAAAAGACATTACAAGATAAAGAGTAAGAAATGGAATCCAAACCAAATTTGTCTACCATCAACTTCTCAACACAAGGATCAAATGCTAACTGATGTACATACCCTGCAATATAATGTTGATAAAAAAAACCAACCTCAGTCAATAGCTCACCATGAAGAAGTGATACAACCCATTGTGACTGATCACCAGCTAAGTCAGGAGATGTCATAGCCAAAGGAGTAGAATCAATAACTACACCTGCTGAAGCATCACTCCAAAACTCCTGCTCTAACTCATGTATTATCAACCTATCAATTGTAGGACCTATCGCCATGTCATGCCCATCACAACTCTCATCCCAAGGCATCAAACTATCCCATAACTGATGATAGGCACTAGGAACCAAAGTACATCTCTGTATCATCATCTCATCAACATGGTCATCAAAGGTAGATTGATGAGCATACCTCACAATGTAATGCCGATAGAATGCACCAATCTCAGTCAGTGGCTCAGAATGCAATCCAGATGTAACTAACTGCAATCGATCATTAACCAAGTTGGAACTGACTACTACCTCTGAAGACATTGCCAAGGCAGTAGTATTACTAGTAGGAACCATGCCAACTATCAGCTCACCAACATCACACATGGTCTTTGATACAACATCTCTAGTCTTCGTGCCATTAGTACTAGAGGTCACCACCATGTCAGGCACACCACAAAAATCTGCTACAGCACCAAACTCAATTGAACCTGACTCTAGTGGGAATGAACCTGATATGCCAATGTTAGTATCAAGGATGGATGCATCCCCATCTCCACTGTCTCTAACAATCTCGGCCATGGACATCCTCAGATCACCAAACACCATATCTTGTGACTGTATAGAATTAAGTAAAGACTGTAGTTGCTCTAACTCCATGGTCACCTTAGCCAAATGAAACTGTGACTCCTTGAAAGCCAACTGTGTACTCTCAAGAATCTCAAAAGTCACCTCAAGCTACTCAATAAGCTCACTCACCTCATCTTCCTTGGCCAACAATGCATCATATGTTGTACTGCCCCACTCCATAAGATAATCTCTGTCGGCTACCAACTGCATATAATTCTGTCTCAAAATCTGAATAGCCTCCCATAAAGAGTGGAACTCTATCAAGGAAAGATAACTGCCTCCCTGCTCATCACTAGTAGGAGAACCCCATCCATAAATTGCTAACAACTGACGAGCAACATCAAAATGATGGCAAGTGATAGCAATGTCTCGATCACTAACTCTCAACTAATTAGACACATGATGGCACTGGTTTGACTGTCTCCTACAAACCTCCTCTGATGCACTGTCTAAAGGAGTATCCTCAAAGTTACTAGTCTCTAGAGTATTACCATCCATATCCTGTGAATCAAATCTAAAGCTCATATCAACATACAGAGTATCAAAAACATTAGCATTGCTGTCCAAATCCTCTATACCCAAGGAAACTAAGTCTTCAAAACTGCCCACTGCATCCTCCTGGATGTCATCAATGCCAATATGATCCTGGGACTCATCTCTACACACTGCCAAATATGAAATATCATCAACACATTCCAGCAAGTATGGTCGACTGGATATATGAACAAAGCCCAACATTGGTGTATAAAAACTAATACCAACATCAGACAAGATACTGGTACAAGAAAAGACAATACCGTGTAATCTGTTAATCAAATCCATGATAGCACCCAAACAAACACTGCTACCAAAAAGTGTCAAAGATCTCTAGTCAACTAAATCCCAAATGCCAATATAATAATCTCGAGTCCATATTCGTAAACTAGAATCAACTGGTAACTCAAGCAAAATCCTCACCTGAGTAATATGACCAATACCAAGTAACTCCACATACCTGTCATGATGAGATAATGAAGTCACAATACTATCTTTGTTCACCTTCAACTGGTTGGACAAATCATGTGAAGTACTACCAGCCTCAACCTCATGTGATAAAGCATCTAACTGTGCCTGGTAATCTTTCTCAACAAATTCATGAATGCTCAATGTCTGCTCATCTCTATCAGGTATCTCACCATCCTGCACAACAACATCCTCATAATCATCATCTGAACCCACTATACTGTAGTCACTGCCTATTGTAACTATACCATCTTGAATACCTATGGCATCACCCTTTGATGACCTGTAAACAATTGTCTCAATTTGAGTATCAAGTTGACCATTACTATCAATCTGTGTAATATCATTTCCCACCACCTCCTGTGGCAAAGTAGAATCTAAGACCTCTACCTAGCTATCAGCTAGTTTCTCAAATTCCTCATGCAAGTTCTTGGGAATTGTGTCATCTGTCCTGTGAGAAAATCTGCCAAATAGAAATCCAGTCAACTTATCCACCTTAGCTGGGTCAGATAACATGTCATTCATTATACAGTGGTGCTCAACCAACTGTTTAGACATGTCATGGCTTATTTTCATAAGTTTATCTCGAATGTCTAAATAACCATCCTTTCTACTATTTTGACTCTGGCTATCAATTGTCCAAGATCGTGTCCTCTGAGACTCTGTACTATACCTGTCCATTCTGGATAAAGTAGAGTGTAACCCCAATAGGATATAACTTCTTCAAACACCAAGAACTAACATGCAAATGATTAGAAGTAGCATGCAACCATAGATTTGGACATGTAACTAATTAGAAGCAACATGCAACCACCAAATTATGACATGCAAGATCTGAGTAGTTGTCAAAACTGACATGCAAGATCTGGGTAGTTTTCAAAACTAACATGCAAGATCTGGGTAGTTGTCAAAACTGACATGCAAACTTCTACAACCACCAAATTCACCAAGAACTAACATGAAAATGATTAGAAGTAGCATGCAACCATATATTTTGATATGAAACTGATTAGAAGCAACATGCGACCACCAAATTATGACATGCAAGATCTAGGTAGTTGTCAAAACTGACATGCAAGATCTGGGTAGTTGTCAAAACTGAAATGCAAACTTTTACAACCACCAAATTCACCAAGAACTAACATGAAAATTATTAGAAGTAGCATGCAACCATAAATTTTGACATGCAGCTGATTAGAAGCAACATGCAATCATAAATTATGACATGCAAGCTTCTAAAACCCTCAGGCTGGCAAGATCATGGCTCTGATACCACTGAAATGTCCCTTTTCTGATTTTTGTATGATATTTCCAACCTTTAATCAGATCTTTAAGATCAAACAACTAATATCACAAAGATCCTCCAAATTTCTCAAGAAACCCCAAATCGGGTATGCCAGAAATGGTGCCAAAAGCTTCACAGCTTCACCTATTATTAATAAATCTGAAAATGGACATTTTTACAGAAATTTCAGCAGCATAACAGCCTACAAAATGAAATTTCCAAATCTATATAGCCTTTACACAGCAGCTCACAAATGTAGGACAAAAACTATGCTCCTTGGGCTCCCGAAATTAACACAAAAATACCTGGAAACACCACAAAAACACTAATAAACTATCTCAAAAGTTTAATCACGTCCCAATACATATATTCAGCTCTACTTTAACATCTTAAAGTCTGAAATACAGTAGAAACCAAAACTGATATGAAATGCTCAACTGAAAACACCAAACTCATGCAAAAAACACACCCAAAAACCCACAAATCTACACTGTTTAGCACAAAGGCAAACTCTGTATGAGCATGCACATGGAATGGCTTCAAAATCCCATCCTTAGCCTTCCTAGAAACCTACAAACTATCATTCTTGGGTCTCCCTGGAAACCTACAAACTCTCGTTCTTGGGTCTCCTTCTCCACAGGTTTGGCAGCCTCTGAAGAATAACAAAGAAATCAACAAAATCAAGTTCTGGAATGTGCCCAAAATGCCTCCAAAAACCCTTAAAAGAGGGCATAACCGTAACTCACATCCAAGAGAGGTTAATGAAACATATTTTAATAATAATTTTCATTTATTAGTCCAATGGTTTCCAAAGATTAACCCCCTTTTTCCGAAACTTCACTTTCTTGGGCCTGCCTGCCTTAGCAAAGATTTTCTTTTTTTAATTATTTGAAAAGGGGACATGACACACCAATAGTAAATAAATAACCTATAGTACACTACTTGGTATAAATATCCCCTACCAAATTTGAGTTAACATAGCCCTATAAATTAGTAGTAGAGCCCCCAAAGTGTAAACACTTACTCAATTTTATTCTCAAATACTTGAGAATCCATTTAACTATATTCCAATGCTCAAGCCCTAGATGACTCATATACCTACTAACAACTCCCACTGCATGTGTAATATCTAGCCTAGTACATACCATAGCATACATCAAGCTTCTTGTAGATAAAGCATAAGGTACCTTAGACATCTTTTCCTCCTTGTATTTTATCTTGGGACACATCTCCTTAGTCAACTTCAAATGACTATGTAAAGGTGTGTTGACAACTTTAGCATTCTCCATAGAGAAACATTGCAACACCTTCTCAACATAATTAGCCTGAGCTAGCATCAATTGCCCATTCTTTCAATCTCTACAAATCTTCATACCAAGGATTTTTTTTCTTCCCCTAAATCCTTCATAGAAAATGCATGTGCTAATTGGTGTTTCAACCCCTTAATGTGATCTATGTTAGACCTAGCTACAAGCATATCATCGACATATAAACGTAAAATAATGTAGCTGCCATCATCCAACCTCTTAAAATAAACATAATGATCTAAACAACACCTACTATATCCATGATCATGCATAAAACTATCAAATTTTAGATACAATTGCCGAGGAGCTTGCTTCAAGCCATATAAACTTTTCTTCAATCTGCACACTAAATTCTCCTTAACTTTTGCCTCAAATCCCTATGGCTATGCCATATATATCTCTTCATCCAAATCACCATGAAGGAAGGCTATTTTAACATCAAGCTACTCTAAGTGAAAATTTTTAGTAGCCACAATACTTAAAACAATGTGAATAGAAGTCATTTTAACAACAACAAAAAATATCTCATCAAAATCAATGCCCTTTTTTCGTGCAAATCCTTTTATAACTAACTGAACTTTAAATCTTTTCTTACCTCCATCCTCTTCTTTCAACCTATAAACCTACTTATTCTGTAAAAACCTTTTACCTATAGGAAACTTCCACAAATCTCATGTCTTGTTTTTCAACAAAGAGTCCATTTCATCCTTCATTGCAAATTCCCAGTGAATCTTAGTATCCACCTAGATAGGTTCATCATAACATTTAGGTTCACTAGCATCAATAAGTAAAATAGAATACAAAGAGGGAGAAAATCTTTCTAGAGGTCTAATTAGCCTTGTTGACCATCTAACATTTACTGATGTGTGTGTTATTTATTGTTGTGGTTGTTGCACATCATGAGAAATGGCTAGAACATCACCTTTTGGAGTATCATCCAGTACTACATAATCATCTTCTTTCTTCTCATGTTGCTGAAATAGATATTTGTACAACTCTTTCAATTTGAATATGACATCCCTACTTCTTACAATTTTACAATTTTTAAAATCCTAAATCCTATAATCAAATTCATTAAATTCCATATCTAACAAATATAATTTTTTTTTGACTTAGCTTATAGCTTGGTTCAATTTTCAGAATCTATATGAGAAAATGTTTCACAACCAAAGGTTTTGAGAAAAGAACAACTCACCTTCTTACCAGTCCATGCTTCCTTTGAAATACCACAACCAAAAGGAGTAGAGGAACCTCTATTAATCAAATATACAATAGTATTGATAGCCTCCACTCACATGTGTAAGGAAAACCTAGCATGTAACCTCATGTTCCTTGCACACTCCATTATAGTCTTGTTCATGCATTTAACTACTCCATTTTTCTGTGAAGTCCTTGGAATAGTTTTTTGTTGAAAAATACCATTAGTGGACCAATAATCTTCAAATTCATGACTACAATACTCACCACCATTATCAGATCTAAGACATTTTAATTTCTTACTATTCTCATTTTCACCAAGCATTTCTATTACTTAAAAGTTTGAAATACATCAGATTTATGTCTAAGAAAATAAACCCATACTTTTCTATTTTCGTCATCAATAAATGTAACATAATAATGATAGCCACCAAGAGAAGATACCTAAGCCAATTCCCATACATCAGTATACACACGCACACTCTAATTTCTCCTTTTTATTTTCCTTCCTAGTCTTCACAGAACTCACTCTCTTTTATTTTGCATACACACAACTTTCACAAAAAGCTATATTAACAAATTTTAGATATGGTAAAGTTTTTTTTGAATGAAGTACTTTAATACCTTTCTCACTCATGTGCCCAAGTCTATTGTGCCATAGCACTGTATCACAATCTACAACAACTATTTGTTCTCTCTGCTCAACTGCAACAACTATTCCTAAACAATCATTTTTCTTTGAAACAATTAAAGTATAAGGAACAAGATGACCTATACAAATTTATAAGGTGTTGACTTTCACACATTTTTCTAATACAAGGGAACCTTTTGAAACCTTCTAATTTTTATCATTAAAATTAACTACACAACCCTCATCATCGAGTTGCCATGCTGAAATTAAATTCTTACTCAGGCTTGGAACATGTCTTACCTCATGTAGTAGCCAATGATTCCCATTCTAAAACTTAATCTTAACTTTTCCCTTTCCAACAAGTTGATAGGGTTCATTATCCCCAAATAAAAAAGTCCAAAATCCCCTTGAACATAATCAGTGAAATAACCTCTATGAGATGTAGCATAAAATGAAGCACCAGAATCTAAAACCCATTAATCATCAACACTTTATAAAGACAGAAGCAAAGCATCCTCTTCAGATTTGTCACTTACCACATTTGCCTCGTTGTTCCCTTTTGGTTTGTCTCCTTCATTATTCTTTTGAGTCCATAAATCCTTCTTCTTATGCCCTAATTTCCCATAGTACCAACAATCTCTCGGTCCTCTAGATTGAGACCTCTTCCCCTTTGACTTTCCTCTTGATTTCCCACAATTTTCAAAATTACTTCCTCTCTCAATCAGTTTGCCTCAACTTTGTGTGTTCAAAGCACTTCCTGATGTAGATCCACCTAAGGTTTTCCTATGAGTTTTCTCACTTAAAATAACACTGTTCACATCATCATATTTTAGGGTACTAGATCTAGAAATAGAAGTACTCATAGCCATTACCAAGCCATTCTAGCTTTCAGGAAAAGAACACAAAATCAAGAGAGACCTAATTTATTTATCAAAATTAATACCCATTGAAGATAACTAAGTAGTAATAGTATTAAACTCATTTGTATGATCTACAATAGATCCATCTTCTATCATATTAAATAAATGCTTCATAAGAAATACCTTGTTTGTAGCAAAGGGCTTTTCATACAATTTCTTTATTTTTTCCATCAAATCTACTGTCATCTTCAATTTTGTAATATTAAATGCCACTAATGGTGCTAGGCATAATAGAATGTTTCCAATTTCCTTTTTGTCTAAAAGATCCTAGTTGTAATCTGTCATAGATCCTTGATTCTTGGCCTTTCCTTCCAACAACTTCCATAAATCCTTCTAATAAAGATAGTCCTCCATTTGCATCTTCCATAATTGAAAGTTCTTCCCATTAAACTTTTCAACTCTCAGCTTACCCTCATCTACCATTTCTCTAACTCAACCATGAGACTCCCACTCAACTGTGAGACTTTCCTATAGAGAATAACTGAAAAACAACCTTGCTTTGACCATAACACTTTTAGGATTAAACCTTAGACAAATCACAATTACATTCAAATATAAATAATATCAAAAAATAATAGAACACACAAAAAAGAACACAAGACACTAAGATTTAATGTGGTTCACCCAAAGCATGGGCTATGTCCACTAAATGAAAAGTCCAATATTATTATGATCCAATGATTACAACTTGATTATAGTTTGTAATCCCTTATAGCTCAATACCACTGTAAGAACCAATTTTTATATCACACCTTATGAAACAATCCCTAACCCTAAGCCCTTTTATAAAATTATTTTTTTCACTTTAGGGCAAAACTAGTTACAACATGTTAGCCATAAATTGGCAAATATTAGCCATTGGCAAATAGTAGCCCAAATAATTTTTGAAGTATGAACATTACTTCCCTAATCAATCACCATAAACTAAAAAAAGTTCTCTTCTAGAAACAAACTTGGGGAGGATATGGTTCTTTGTTAAAGGATGGTAAACCAGCCCAATTAAGGTTGAAAGTTGAAGCTAGATGTTTAAAATGAGTTATAGATTATGTTTTGAGGATAGAGGAAAAGATTTTAAATGGAAGGATTTTAAGGACATAAACCTCTAACCTAAGGAAGTGGAAGATCTAAATAGAATATTATCAGACAAGTAACTTTCAATTTTGGCAAGGACATATTGATTTGGGAATGAAGCAAGAGTGGGGAATATAACCCAAAAGAATGTTATAAACTCCTAAAGTCTCTCTCAATGAGAAAAACTGATTCCCTCCCTACAATATTGTGTGGGAATAAATATTATCTTCCTAAAGTTGGATTTTTTTTCCTTAGCTTTACATAGTAATGTTCTCACTTGAAAAAGATTTAAGAAAAAGGGATACCCAGGCCCAAGTAGATGTCCTTCATACAAAAATAAATAGTAATCCATTGATCACCTTTTTTTGCTTCACCCTTATTCCAATCAATGCTAGAAATAGCTCTATTCACAATTGGACTAGATCAACATTTTCAAGAACTATAATAGATATGATACATACTTAGCCCTGCAATCACCTAAAAATAGTCACCTAGACTATTAGCCTCCTTCTTAGCAGTTTGGCTAAATTAATTAATCATTTTCCTAGACCAAATTGCTAAAAATCAATTAATTTGATTATAACCTATAGTTTGACTATACTATCCTAAGTTCATTATTTTATTAAAAGAACATGTCCCCTTTTACTTTAAATAAAAGACCCCATTCTTCTAACCCACTCAATGTGCACACATAGAACATTATTTCTGTTTCAAAATTAAAAAAAAAAGGCTTTTTGTCTCACATGCATTGTCAACTCTTTTCTTATTGGGTGATTTATTCTTGCACATGGATCATGCCAAAGTTAAATTGTACCCTTGATACTTCATCCATTGATCTTTATCTCCACCACTCATACATCTTTAAAAATAGAGCTCTCCCCTTCTCAAAGGATCCACACTCTTGAGTATTGTTATGTTGCAGGTTTATCGTTCGAATTCTTGAGAGCTTTGTGGAGAGCTTCTAATTTCTTGTTTCATTCTATCATCCATGACATTTTTGTTTAGACTCATGTAGTTTAGCTTTCATTTTGTAATAATCTAGCTCATATAGTAATTAGTTTGGATCTTTTAACACTCTTATTCTTGTTTAACATAGCTTCATTTTGCATATTCATGTTAAATTTAATCCATATTTGCATTTCATATTTGAGGAGCTCATTGTGGACATTTTCATTCTTTCTCTTGTCTCAAGGAACCTTCCATTTCTAGGTTTATTAGCAAGGAATGTGTCTCTTAGGCTCAACTAAGAGCCCATTTTATGCTTAAAACACACTTCTTTCACTCCATGGATAGGGAGCTCTAAGTTGACATCCAAGCATTTCGATCTCATGGGCGCCAAAAATGCAACTCAAAATACACAAACATCAGTATGAGACAAGAAATTAGAAGTTCTCCACAAAGATTTCAAGAATTTGAATGATAAACCTACAACATAACAATATTCAAGAGTGTGGATCCTTTTAGAAGGGGAGAGCTCTCTCTTTTAAAGATGAACAAATAATGGAGATCAAGATCAGTGGAAGAAGGATCAAGGGTGCAAGTTGAATTTGGCATGATCCATTGCAAGAGGAAGTCAACCAATAAGAAAAGAGTTGACTTTTCATGTTTCTATAAGGTTCAAAAAATGAGGTGATGCAAATATCAATAATGTGCAAAAATGATCAAACATGCAAAATATAACTCAAAATGCTCAAAAAATAGACTATGCACTACTTCTTTCTATAGGAAGGTAATAATTTTTCTTGGCTAAGTATTGTGTGATACTTTTTACAATACTGTGGCTATACATTTTGCTTGAGTGATATTTCACACCAACCTGAACAACATTTGGGTATGGTCAATACGATATACTTTTGCAAATAGTGTGATACTTTTTTTCATGTAAAATAATATGTGATATTTCTTAAAGTACCCATGTGATACTTTTTAAAATATCACACGATATTTCTCATGCAAACCCCTAAAACATGTGAAATAGGCATAAATGCATCATAAAATGAGAAAAGTTGATGACTTATTGATGCCTCATAGCCGTGTGGTTGGTTGTGCAACTGGTTGTGCTCAAAATGATGTCGGTGTGTTAGAATGCCTACTAATACCATTTTCTCTCTCCAAAGCACTCTAAAGCTCTCAAATTCATGAAAAAAAAAATGAATTGAAAATGACACTTGAGCCCCTTCTATAGCTTTCTGACCTCATTTTGACTTATTTTTCAAACTCTTTAGAATTTTGTGAAAATTGCCCCCCTAGGTAATTTGACATCTTGGATCCATTTTTGAGATAAAAATCAAAATCCAAGTTTATCTTCATAGTCAAAATTGTGTTTCAAATTTTTACCTTCTTCTGTATAGTTAACTGGCCTTTTGAGGTCTAATCTTCAAATCTTAATTGGGGCATCTTCATTTCTCCATACCTTCATCATTTCTACACTTCATATCTACTTCACTTCACATTTTCATGTCTAATTATATTTCTACTTGATTTGACCTAATTTTCATACTTTATCCTTTGTGGTCAACTATGGTCAAATTAAGGCATTCTACCATTTCCTTATAGTCATTCTTTTGTTCCAATCATCTATTTGTCATCATGGAGTTTTTGATATCTCAGTTTTCTCATATCGATCTCATTTCTACTTTCCTTTTGTCTCATTTTTATTTTGATCTCAAGGGCATAGAAATACACTATCATTGCTTACTACAACTATTTATTTCTTAGGAGCATATGTTTGATCTTTTTTATCTCTTAGGTACATTCAGGATTTTCCATCTCTTTCTACATTTCATTCTTTGAAATCAGACTTCTCTACCTATTTCTTCCTACTTGGCTTCTGTATTCTTTAACATCATGTGTTCATAGATTGATCACATATAAGTCAAAGAGGGGAAAATGTAATCACCTAAAAATAGTCACCTAGACTACTAGTCCCCTTTTGAACATTTTGGCTGAATTAATTAATCATATTCCAAGACCAAATTGCTAAAAATCAATTACTTTGATTATAACCTATAGTTTGACTATACTAGCCTAAGTTCATTATTTGATTAAAAGAACATGTCACCTTTTAACTAAATATAAGACCCCATTCTTCTAACCCACTCAATGTGCACACATAAATCATTATTCCTATTTCAGAATTTAAAGAAAAGTCTCTTTTTTCCACATGCAAAGTCAACTCTTTTCTTATTGGTTGAGTTCCTCTTGCACATGGATCATTATTGAAAATAGATTGATACAAGTATGATAAATGTGTTTCAATCATTTTTTTTTCACTAATGTCAAACCTGCTACTTGCTTGTAAGATAATTACTTATATGATTTAAGTACTATCATTTGTTTTATTGATGAAGAGGATTTGATCAAATGAGGTAGTAATAGCACCTAGAGAAAAGGTCGAGTTATGATATGGAAAACGAGTACAAGGATTAGTTAAGATAGTGGTATTATAATGCATTGATAATCTACTTAAGGTTGTAACGAATGGTTATACTGATTAAGTTTAGAAGATTAAGTTAAACAAAGTATGCCTATCAAGCTTAACAATTTGCATAGTAGGTGCCGAGAAAAGTTAGCGTAAGCCCAGTAGAAAATCAATTGGAGCCAAGAAAAGATAATTTCAATGTAAGCTGAGTAAATTTTAGTTGATGTCAAGCACTAGTAAACTTTAGTTCATGTCGAGTGCTTTGATAGTGGATGTCAAGCAATATATTACGTAATGAGCATCAAAAGTTAGTTAATGTCGAGTGTCAACATTATAAATGGGTAAAAGTACAAAGTTGTGTCACCTTTCAGGCTGACTTATTAGAATGACTGAATTTGAATAATTCTATCTAAAAATCTATTTTCTTCAAATGTATGATCTTGATAAATTTATTCTAGCTAAGTTATACATGGTCTCACACTTTTCCAATTGGAAATGTCTATTAAACTCATGCTTTTTATTAAGGAAAATAGGCTTTAAAGGGCCCTGAAGCCTTGCACATAGGTAAAATAGTCAACAGAATAATGTTAAAGGCTATTGAGAGCTAGAAAGAAAAAGAAACATCCCTAAAAAAGAAAACCAAGGAAAGCACTAGGGAAAAATACCAAAAAAACCAAAATAGGCCACCAAAGGCTAGGGAGCATCAGATGATGTCTCTGAGCATCTCAACAACACTAATTTCAAGCTCAGCCAACTTGCTCGCCTCCTCTTTCATCTCCAAGAGAACAAGATCTAGGGTTGGAGTATCTTTTTTCCTGGTACTAGATCTATACATTTCCTGGCTCCATCATCTAGAGTCTTGTCCTTAAGGGTGATGTCCTAGTCCTATTCCTTGCAAATATTCTGGCCTTCTCCAAAGTGAATGAACTTTTTGATATTTTAATTATCCTTGAGAATATTAATGTTTTTCTCTACTATGCCTTGCATACTCTTGTTCAGCTCAATGGCTCTAGTGCACATTGCATCCACTTTATTGTCCATACTCTGCTCATCCTCATTGACCCTATTCTTGGGGCTATAAGTCTCTCTTTCCAGAGTGCTAAGCCTATGTTTGAGCTTAAGTATCTCATGGTACATCCATTTAGTGGTCCTATAGCTATCCACTGCACTATTTTTTGCATTGTTCAAAACATCCATCTCGAGATTCTCCCTAGCAATATCACTGAGGATAACTAGTGCCAAATTAATAAGCTCTTCCACCTGAATGCTACCTTCTTCATTTTCTCTAACCTAGGTTCTGATACATTCCCTTTTGATACCTAAATTGGCTTATGCATAGTCAAAATTCCTCCATAGCACCTTCCTGTTCTTCCTAGTAATCGAGCATCTATAGGTGGTAGTGCCCACTTCATTGTAGCCCTAGTCATGTTCTTGCTCCGACTTGTCTATGGGGTCCTTCTCCAACTTTTCCCTTTCCTCCCCCTATTTGTCCTTGTTGTCTTCCAATCCTTTCCTTTTGTGCTTACTAGTCCTCATTATCTCTCTCTCTCTACTAGCCAACACTTTGATGATTATGTTTCTTTTGCTCTTCCCTCACTCCTTGTCTTCCACCTCCCTGATATTCTCCTCTGTCTCTGTGCTTTCACCTCCAGTGTCCATCCTTTCATCCCATTCATTGTAATTCCTATCCAAAGAGGCATCATTATCTTTGTGGGCTCTAGGACTTCATCCTTCTCCTTGCTATTAGAAATATGGGTCCTTTTCCCTGCACTCCATTGGGGTAGCTTAGAGTCCTCAGAGTCTGTGTACAATTCTAGACTTTCCTTTGTTTCTGAAGGTGAGTAAAGCTCTTAAAACTCCTCGAAGTTTCCTTTAATTTAGCTTTGAAATACTCATAAATTAACAGTTGCAACCCCTAATGGAGTGTTGGGTTTCTAGTTCTCTTGTCTTAATACTTAGTTATATTCTCATTCATGGAAGAATAAAGGTAAAAGGGAATGGAGATTTTTGCCCCATACCTAAAATCATTGAGTAGAAAAAAATGGTAGGTGTAGATGCAGTCAAACTTGGTGTTAAGGGTTATGTATTTGATGATGGCCTGAAGCACAAATATCCAAAGAGGCTTAATTGACCTAGGAAGAAAGTGGGTGCCTTTCTTTACCAGCTATTGCTTCTCTTGATTTTTTGTGAACTCCACAACCACTTGCCCAAAAACCTTCCAGTCTCTATAAAATTTCTTACCTATAATGGGGATGCCAGTAACATGGGAGATAATTTCTTAGGTAATTGAGAACTCTAAACTATCAATTTCTACCTTGCCCTTTCTCTAGTTTTTGACCATGATTTTGGTAACTGAGGGCTTCCATTGGTGGAGGTGGTCAATGAAGCTAGTGATTTCACCCTTCTTTAGGATGTCCAAAACCTTGGTTCTTCTCCTCCATGTTTGTGACGTTCCCCCACCATGGTATTCTCATCACCATTATCTCTGCTACCAAGAGTCTTCTGAACCCACAAGTCTTTGGCCCCTCTTGTTTTCTTACCACTTTTCTTCTCCTTGTGATTTAGCTTCCCTTTCACGGTACTAGAGCTGGGTTGATAGATTTTGTGGATATGAAAGTACTTGAAATATCATACTTCCACATCACAACTCTATGTCTTTCCCATAAAATATTAATTACCTTATTTAGTTCACACATGTTGGTACTGATCTTAGCCTATAGACAACTAATTTTCATTATGATATTTAATTATTCCCAATCTTCCTAGGATACAATCCTTCTCAATGACTTCATTAACTTCTGACAGGATGTCAAATCCATCCGTCCATTTGGATACCACATTATGCTTGACTCCCCAATTTGCCAACCTATCTGCCACCATATTATCCTCACGATACTCATGTGCCACATAGGTTTTATCAAAAGTCTGGAGGTCTTGGATGCATTCCCCAATGATATTTTCCATCATCCATGTTAGCCTATTTTTTCCATTGAGGTAGTCAATTATATTTTTTGAGTCTCCTAGCCAGAGGAACTTAACTCCCATTTCCTTAGCTAACTTGATAGTTTGATTAGCCACTATGGACTCAACATAATGATTGGTTTGGCTCCCAATGGGGGCAGAAAAGGCTATAATACCTTTTCCATGCTCATTTCTAATGATGCTACCCACCCTAGTTTTTCCTGGGTTGCCTTTAGCTGCCCCATCAAAATTGGCCTTGAACCAACCCTCACACAGGAGAGACCAACAACATCACTCTCTATTATCTTGGGCCTTTGAGTTAGGAGTGGGGATGGGACCCTTAGAAATGGTGTAATTTTCAATCAAAGCAAAAAAATATTAATGGAAAACCACCTTCACATTCACCTCCTTATCCCTGAAGATACGGTTGTTCCACTCCTTCCACACTCCCTAGTAGACATGTTTTATACTAGTTAGCATGGTCTATTAAATGCATGTTTTATACTAGTTAGCATCCAATTACTAAAGAAATAAAAATATTTCAAAAAAATGATGTTTCAATAACTCTTAATTTTTTTAATGATATTTTTTAATAACATATGAAAACCATTTTATAGAGCTCAAATTCAAGAATATTCTCATATAGAGTTCATAGAGTTTTAAATAGATATAGTATCTTGTAATTAAGAAATTCTAGAAGTACGTATTTTAATACTCGAGAAGATGTCAATTTTGAGAAAGAAAAAATATTAAATCATATAAAAAAATTAAAAATTATATGATATTCTAGAGGAGAGAGTCCTCTTCTAGAATGTATAATTTTTCTTTTGGCTGGAATAGATTTATTTTGAAAAATGTGATGGGAGATGAAAACTATCAATTTGAGGTGGGTTGAAATTTGAATCATTATAGAAGAGAAAATATAGGTCTAAATCCAATTTTTATTTTTGATTGTTCTAGATATGTATGTTAGCTATAACATAATCTGAGATCAAATGGAAATAAGTTTATTTCCATTTAGTTTTGTGGTGGAAACTAAACCCCTAATTTCCAACAATTTTCAACAACCAAAAAGTTATCTTTAAAAAAATAGGAAATTATATCATCTCTTGTTCCAAATAATTATTAAAAATTACAATCCTAAACTTCATCTATTTATACACATTTCATTAGTTTACTTCATTTTCAAACTCTAAATAATAATACTAGTTTTATGGCATTGAAGTTGAATAGGTATACTTTTGTTAGTCTTTTCCTTTGTAAAAGGGTGACACAGGTTTGTGCTTTTACTTTAAAAGATTAAGAATTTGATGAATCTAACTTGACAAGTTTGATTTCTTGCATTACATGAACCATGTGAAAGATAAGCTTGATAAGCTAGTGGAACAAAATTCATAGTGAACCATTTTGAGGTGAATTTTAAGAGAATTGAAGGAGAAGTTTCTAGAAGGAAATGAAATGAAATGATGGATAGATTTATTGAATCCTACCTAATCTAACCTAACCCTAAAATGGAAAATGGAGGATGAATGACAAAAGCTCTTAATTCTTTATTTATACAGATGGCTAGTTAGAAGAAAAGGTTGTCATGTCCGAGAACCCAAGGAGGACAAGGAGTCTAGGGTATTTCTTCATTTAGTGACCTAAGAGAAGAGACTACATTGGCAAGCAAAGAAACAAGGCTTAATTGTATGGATGCTTGAAGGGTGAACAAGCTATCAGAGATGAAGTGTTGAAAACCAAGCAGAATGGATGAAGGTTGAGCTAATCATTGAATGGTTGAAAACTTTTATGTTCTAATCATTGTACTAGTCTAGGGTAAATCCTTTGGATTAAGGTTGAGCTAACATTTATTTGTAAATCCTTTAACTAGGTGACATTCCTAGTGAATAATCTAAAGTTCTTTAACAACTCTCACTTCTAACAGGGTAATTGAAATCCTTTAACTAGGCCACATTAAATAGTGTGCATTATAACCTTTTACAGGGTTGGCCTTTCACAAGGCATCACTTCAGAAGAGTGAGAATGAGTAACATGTTACTGAAAGTTTTTCCCAAATTGGGTTTCCATGTTAAATCATTGTGTCAAATTTATTATTGAGTCTACTATGTTTCATGTTTGCAATTCTACAAAGTTGATTTGATACCAACCTACAAGTTTAAGTGATTGTATGATCGAATGGATGCATGCATGATGGAATTTTTTTATGGATATGGGTTCACTAAGTTGTGAAAAGTTTTAATTATACATCTGGACCTTGGATAATTGATTCATCCCCCCTGTCAATTATTCTAAAGAATTTCAAAAATTGGTATAAGAGCTATTTGCTTAAGAGAACTAGTTTGAAGGTACTAGAAAAAAAAGATCAAGATGTCAAAAAGAGAGGTACCCAATCTTAATAGTGATAACTTGCATGGAAAATTTTGATGAAGCTACACCTAGGAAATCTTGGAGATCATGCAAAATCTACCATTGTTTTTTAGCATGTTGATCTTGTTGGAGTCCTAACTGTTGAAGATTTGAAAAAGAAAAAATAACATAACCAGGCAATTTTGAAATTTTCCTCTTCCCTAAGTTATCCTAAGTTTGATGATATCAAGGGTTGCAATAGTGCAAAGAAAATGTGGGATGCTCTAGAAACTATCTATGGAGGTGATAAAAATGTTCTAAAAGCCAAATGTAAAAGTCTTGGAGGTAAGCTCAATGATATGAGTATACAAGGAGGTGAGAATATTTCTCAATATTTCTCTAGGATAAAAGATGTTGTTAATGCAATAAGAGGAGGACTGGTAAAATAGATGATGAAATTGTACCAAGAAATTTTTTGAGAACACTACTGTCTATTTATGCTATTTGAGTTTCTGCAATGCAAGAATTGAGATGTATGCTAGGGAATGATCTAAATCTTCAAGGTCTGGTAGGTAGGGTCACTACTTTTCAGTTATCTAATTTTGATGATTACAAACCTGGCAATGTTGAATATGCTTTCAAAGCTAAGCTGTCATTGAGGGAACCTAATGAGAAGAAGACAAGAAATGAAAAATATATGTCCAATGATAGTGATATAGATGAGGAAGATGTAGATAAATTTGAAGCACTAATATCAAGGAGATTTCACAGAAGTAAAGGAAATTTCAAAGGTAAGTTACCTATCATTTGTTTCAACTACAATGAGGTTGGTCATATTACTACTAGATGTTTAGAGAAGAAGAATTATAGAGGTGGAGACAAGTAGAAAAGTAGAAGATATGAAGACAACAAAGATTACGCAGACAAAGGCCAGAAGTCTTGCTACATTGTTGAAGGGGAAAAAAAGATGGATCTGATGATCATGACGATGAAGAGGTGTATGTTGTAATGAAGGATGAATCTTATGAGGATGAGGCAACTACACTAGTGTCTTGTGTAAAGAATAATGAAGGATGGATCATTAATAGTGGGTGTTCACATCACATGACTAGAGATAAAAATAAGTTCATTACCTTGAATTATTATGATGGAAACAGTGTAAGATTTGGTAATGATGCACCATGTCGTATAGAAGGAAAAGGTTCTATCAAACTCACAAAAAATATTTTATTTGAAAATGCTTATTATGTTGAAGGAATTAACCATAATTTGTTGAGTGTGTCATAACTAAATAATTCAGGGTGTAAGGTTGAGTTTGAAAACAAGATTGTTAAGATATATGATACTGATGGAAAACTAAATAGAAGATGTGATCAAACTAGAGGTAATCTATTCTAACTTCATATAGAGGATGATTCTTGTTTAATTGTAGATTTTGATGATGTGTGGCTATGGCACAAGAGGTGATGTCTTGTTAATTTTGATAGCTTGGTTAGTATTGGTAACATGAGAAGAGTCAGAGGTTTTCTTAAGTTGAAGAAGCCTAGAAATATAATTTGCAAACAATGTTAGTTACATAAAATGACAAATTCAAGTTTTAAGAGTAAGACTCATACCTCTAATGGAATATTAGAGATTGTTCATACTAATTTGTGTGGACTTATTGAAGTGCAAAGCTACAAAGGAGATAAGTACATTATGCTACTTGTTGATGATTATTCTAGAATAATGACTGTTATATTTCTAAAATAGAAATATGATGCTTTACAAATGTTTAAATGGTACTTAGCAAGAGTTAAGAAGGAAATAGGTAAAAGTATGAAATTTTTGAGATCTGATAGAGGAGGATAATTATATTAAATGAGTTTGAGATGTTTTGTAATAATAGAGGAATCAAAAGATAGACATCTGCTCCTAGGACCCCTCCACAAAGTGGAATCACTGAAAGAAGGAATAGGTTTGTAATGGACTATGCTAGGATATTCATGATGGAGAAAAATATTGCTTTAAAATATTTTAGAGAAGCTATAAGTACAACTGTCTATACCTTGAACCATGCACAAGTCAAGAAAGGTACTCATTCAACACCTTTTGAACTATGGTATGTATACTTACCCAATGTAAAGTATTTTGAGGTATTTGGAAGCAAGTGTTATATTCTCAAAGATTTCAAGAATGGTAAATTAGACACAAAAATTCAAGAAGGTATATTCCTTGGTTATTCCACAAGAAGTAAAGCTTATAAGTCTTTAAATACTAACACTAACAAAGTTATGGAAAGTGCAAATGTGAAATTTGATGAACATACATAAGTACATGAGGTTGAACCTATGAAGGAACTAGAAGAATACAAATAATATGTATACTTTTATGAAGGCATGCCTATTGATGAAGATGTTGTAAATAAAGTTGAAGATCAAAAACAAGTTTCAGTGAAAGTCACATACTATGAATGTCGAGTTACATTTAGGAATCGAGTTACATTCAAGTGCCAAGTTACAAAATGAAGTCGAGGCACATTCTAATTTTGAGATTAGTGTACATAAAAAAGATGTTGAACTACTTGATAAAGATGTACATAGTGATTCAGAACTTGAGAGACCAAGTGAAAAAACTAGAGTAGAACAAAGATTGTCTAAGTATGTCAAGAGACATCACCTTACTACACAAATCATTAGAGATAAAGATGCTATACCAATGACAAGGAAAAAGTTGAAAAATGATACATGTTTTTTGAGCATGCAAGAACCTAAACAAATGAAATATGTCTTAGAGGATGTGGACCAGAGTAAAGTCATGGAAGAAGAGATTGACCAAATTGAGAAAAATAAGACACAAACTCTAGTTCCTAGACCAAAAGACAAAAATATTATTGGTACCAAGTGGGTATACAGAAACAAGTTAGATGAAAATAGTGAACTCAAAAGGAACAAGGAAACATTAGTTTGTAAAGGATATGCACAATAAGAAGAGGGGATTGACTATGGAGAAACATTTGCCCCTATTGTGAGATTGGAAGGAGTAAGAACTCTACTTGCTTACTCTATATATAAAGGTTTCAAAGTTTATCAAATGATTGTTAAGTCTACATTTCTAGATGGTATATTAGAGGAAGATGCTTATATAGAACAACTAGAAGGATTTCTTGATGCTGACAACAAAAACATGGTATCTAGATTACACAAAGCTTTATATGGTTTGAAGCAAGCACTGAGAGCGTGGTATGAAAGGCTTAATAATTATCTTGTGAAGATTGGATTTGAGAGGATTGATGAAAACAACAATCTATACTTAAAGATAGAGAAAGAAAAAGGAATTTTACTATCTAAATTTTTTGTTGATGATATCACATTTGGTAGTCAAGATACTTTATGTAAGGCTTTTGCAAATGAAATGAAGAAAGAATTTGAGATGTCTATGTTTGGATAGATCAAGTTCTTTGTGGGTTTACAAGTGCATCAAATGAAATGTGGTATATACATCACTCGGTCAAAATATGTCAAGGAGATATTGAAAATTTTTGCATTGGAGGATTCCAAGAGAATAAGTGCACCTATGGTAATAGGACATAAATTGTCAAAGAATGATGATTTAGCTGAGGTGAATCAAACATTATATAGGTCTATGATTGGAAAATTATAATATGTAGTACACAATAGACCTGATATCACATTTTATTTTGGGATAGTTGAAAGATTCTCTGCTAATCCCAATGAGAATCATTTGATGGGAGTTAAGAGAATAATGTTATATTTGAAATAAATAGAAGACTATGGTCTATTCTATAAGAAAAATAAAAAATTGAGAGCCTACACTAATGCTAATTGGGCTTGAAATATTGATTATAGAAAGAGAAATAGTGGAGGAGCATTTTTCTTAGGCAAAAGGTTGGTTATATGGACTAGCAAGAAACCAAACTACATCTCTCAATCTACTGTAGAAGTTGAATATATTGCTACTGTAGTAAATTGTAAAAACTTTGTATGGATTAAACAAGTACTCAAAGGTATGAAGGAGGAAATCACTGAACTTGTAATACTTTATTTTGATAATACAAGTGGTATAAATATATCAAAGAATCCTAGGATGCATACAAAGACTAAGCACATTGCAATCAAGTATTATTACTTGAGAGAGTTAGTTCAAGATAAAGAGGTGAAGATGAAATATGTTAATAGAAAAGAGAAAATTGTTGATATCTTCACTAAAGCATTACCTAATGATGCACATGTGTATCTAAGAGGTAAACTAGGGGTGATAACCCTATCAAAGGCTATCTAAGAAGCATAAGTGTGCCTTTCATCAAACAAGTTGATTGATAGATGTTACACATTCATACAGTGGATCTTACTTTAGGAGTTGTCTAAAGTAATCAAAGAGTTGGAGTTACAAATCAATCACAAGGTAGGTGACCAAGGGAGAAACTAAAAATGTTCATATCTACATATTAATATGACAAGTCTTTTTTCATTGTTGTGAAAAAGGGAGAAAGAAAAAGAAAGTAAGCGAGAAACCTTGATCTTCCTGATCTTGCTGAGGGAGAAATCTTGATCTACCTAATCCTATTGAGGGAGAAATCTTGATCTACCTAATCCTATTGAGGGAGAAATCTTGACTATTGAGGGAGATTAAAAAGAAATATAGTAGAAATATGAATGCTTAGTAAGAGGGAGTTAATGTAAAAGGTGATATAAGAAGTAATCTAGAGGTAGTCATAAGGATGAGTTGATTAATTGTCTATTGATTAGAATATAATACAAAATTTTGTAACCTATTCAGAAGACAAAATTTTCTAATAGAGGAAAAGATTTCAATACATGGAATTATCTTATTTTTTGTTTTTTTTTGGTTGAACTGATTAAGTTTGTTTATTTTGGTTTTCCATCAATTCCAAAGAGGGAGATTGTTGAAAATAGATTGACACAAGTATGATAAATGTGTCTCAATCATTGTTTTGTCACTGATGTCAAACCTGCTACTTGGTGGTAAGACAATTGATTATATGATTTAAGTACTATCATTTGGTTGATTTATGAAGAGGATTTGATCTAATGAGGTAAAAATATCACCTAGAGGAAACATTGAATTATGATGTGGAGATGGAATACACGGATCAATTAAGAGAGTGGTATTATAGTGCATTGATAATATACTTAAGGTTGCAAAAGATGGTTACACTGATTAAGTTCAAAAGAACAAGTTAAACAAAGTATGTCTCCCAAGCTTAAAAATTTGCACAATAGGTGCTAAGAAAAGTTACTGTAAGATGAGTAGAAAATTAGTCAGAGCTGAGAAAGGTCAATTTTAGTGTAAGCTGAGTAAAGTTTAGTTTTTGCCAAGCACCAGTAAACTTTAGTTTGTGCTAAGTGTTTTGATAGTGGATGTTGAGCAATGCAGTATGTGTTGAGCATTAGAAATTAGTTAATGTTGAGTGTCAACATTATGAGAAAAATCAAGAATTTAAGGAATTTGAGCTGACAAGTTTGATTTATTAGATTATGTGAATTGTGTGGAAGATAAGCTTGATGAGCTAGTGGCACAGAATTCACGATGAACTATTTTGAGGCGAATTCAAAGAGAATTGAAGAATAAGTTTCTAGAAGGGAATGAAATGAAATGATGGGTAGATTAATTAAATCCTACCTAATCTAACCCAATACTAAAATGGATGATGGAGGATGAATGGCAAAAGATTTTAATTCTCTATTTATAGAGATGACTAGTCAGAAGCAAAGGTTTTCATGTGCGAGAAACTAAGGATGACAAGGAGTCTAGGGTATTGCTTCATTTAGTGACCTAAGAGAGGAGACTACATTGGAAAGAAAAAGAACAAGGCTTAAGGGTATGGATGCTTGAAGGGTGAACAAGCTATTAGAGTTGAAGTGTGTGAAAGTCAAGTATAATGGAGGATTGAAACAAAGTTTTTTAATCTACAAGTATGTTGTAAGTTGTTATCAGATCACGCCTTACAGCTGCTTTCTAATCATTGTACCAGTCTAGGGTAAATCCTTTAGATTAAGGTTGACCTAACATTCATTTGTAAATCCTTAAATTAGGTGACATTCCAAGTGAATGAGCTAATGCCCTCTAACAAGGCTCACTCCTTAAAGGGTGATTGAAATCCTTTAACCAAACCACATTTAATAGTGTGCATTGTAACCTTTAACAGGGTTGACTTTTCATAGGCCATCACTTTAGAAGAGTGAGAATGAGTAGCATGTTACTAGTGGCTTTTCCAAAATAGGGTTTCCACATTAAATCATTGTGTCAAATGTGTTATTAAATCTATTACGTTTCATGTTTACATTTGTACAAAGTTGCTTTGACTGTAACATACAAGCTTAAGTGATTGTATGATCTAATGCATGCATGCATGATGAAAATGTTTTATGAATATGGGTTCACTAAGTTATGAAAAGTTTTAATTGTACATCTGGACCTTGGATAACTAATTCACCCCCCCTCTCTTAGTTATTCTAAAGAATTTTGATAGATCACACCATAGTCAATTTGGACCCTTGATCCTTCATCCATTTATCTTGAAATGAGAGAGCTCTCCCCTTCTGAAAGGATCTATACTCTTGAGTATTTTTATGCTACAAGTTTATTGTTAGAATTCTTGAGAACTTTGTGGAGGACTTATAATTTATTGTCTCATTCTATCATCCATGACATTCTAGTTTAGATTCATGTAGTTTATCTTTCATTTTGAAATAATCTAGTTCACATAGTAATTAGTTTGGATCTTTTAACACTCTCATTCTTGTTTAACATAACTGCATTTTTCATATTCATGTTACTTTAATCCATATTATTATTTCATATTTGAGGAACTCATTGTGGACATTTGAATTCTTGCTCTTGTTTCAAAGAACCTCTCATTGCATGGTTTGCTAGAAAAGAGTGTGTCTCTAAGGATCAACTGAGAGCCCATTTTATGCTTAAAACACACTTCTTGTAGTCCATGAATAGGAAGCTCTAAGCTGACATCCAAGAATTTTGATCTCATGAAATGACTTGGATAGAAGGGTTTAGAGAGTGAGACAATCTTAGTGTATAGGTACCTCCTTAGGAAGGATAGTATTAATAGATCTCTATGATATCTACACCTTCTATAGTCATGTGGGAACTATGGAAGGAATAAAACCAAAGATATATCATCATCCTTCATGGGATTACCACAATCCTTAAGTAGTGCTCTTAATTCATTGGCTTTGTTGGCATAGTCTTGAATTGTGTCAAAATTATTAGGATCCAATAGAAGTAGATCATATTCAATTTGGAATCCCTTTTCCTCATCCACCTTACCATAACCTTCAAGTTTCTCCCAAGCACCCTTGGCATCCTTAAAGCTAGAAACATGGAAGAAGAGATCTCTATGAAAACAAAACCTAATAATTCCTAAAGCTTGGTTGCCTTTAACTTGCCAATCAAATTGTGCATCAACATCAGTGGATTTTACAATTGTACCATCAACATATAGATCTAAACCTTTTTCCATTAGTCTATTCCATACAATATATTTCCATATAGTATAATTCTGTGAAGTTAAAAGTGGAGTTTTAGGTGAACCTGTGATGTAAAAAATTAAAAGAACACAAGAGAGAAAGAGAGACACAAGAAGACAAGACACCCCCCCCCCCCCATTCATTAAATCAAGAAAACCCCTCAAAAGTGATGCTTTTGAAACTTTATATGTAGTACATTTACAATAGGCCACTTGCAAAAATTGATAAAAGTGGGCTTCTAATTTTGCTGTTTACAACCTCCTTTTGGAGTTCAAATTTGGTACTTAGAAATGTAGCTTAGATATACAACTATTTTGAAGTCTAATCAAAGCAATACAATTCAAAAAAGGACCTAATTCCTAAAGTTGTACAATTGTCCACACAAGCCTATAATTTGATTGTAGATCTAGAAAGTAGATGAAAAATTATTCACTTTCAAAAAAATGGAACTTGAAAATGTGTCTAGATGAGCTCGTACAGAGAGTTTGAAGTTGCAAAATGTAAGATTGGATAGGTATAGTCAGAAAAAATTAATTTTTTTGACAAATCCATGCACCAAAAAGTTCAAGAAATTCTAGCTAAAATAAAAAAAATTGCACCTAATTTGGAGTATAGATGATTGCGATATGGTTTCCTAAAGTTGGACTATCAAATCAAAGCTACATATGGTGAGGGGTCTACTCAACAAAACATGGTGTTAAAATTGACATTCAAATGGCTATCAAAGTAGTACAATATGTCTTGCTTGTGATAGTCAAATGACCATCAAATTTAGGCTCATAAAATTTTGATGTCAGCAAAAACAAGGGCCCCTGGGTGATGTGGCATTATGGATGATGATTTTAGGAGATGATGTCAGCAATATAGATGATGACATGGACCATAAATTGGTGCTAATGTGGACACACATGTGGTAGGCTAAGTCAATAGGTTGTACAACTGTCCACATATCTTGATGAGTTATTGACATTGTGATGAGGTGTGACATATCTGGGGTGACTAGGTGGATGACATGGCAGAAGTGTCACCATGTGAGCCACTAGAGTAGATGGAGTGGATGTGGTGTCTTTGTCAGCCATTGATGTGTCATAGTGTGATAGACATTGGTGGGGGTAATGAAAGTTGCCAAATTTTGTTTGATAGTACTGGTGGGAGGGAAGCTAGTGAGACTTTAGTCCCACATGCACAGGGGTAGAGGTGCATAGTGTATCACCTAGTTTAGTAGTGCAATATTTAATACTAACTATTAAGGAAAGAATTAACAAAACCAAACATGGAAAACATTTATGATAGGACCAAAGAAGACATAATTGAGGAAAGTAGACCAAGAATGGTAAACTCCTCAAATGCTTCGCATGATGACGAAGCTATGTCCCTAATGGAAGGGGATGTATGATCACTTTGTGCTCAAGCTTCCAATGGATGGGGGTTTTTACCAAGTGTGTGTGTGGGTGAGGGTTTCAAACAAGGGAGTCATGGAGGTATTTCAGCATTATAATGGTATTTTGGTAGTTTCTAAGCTCTAAAAATAGTATTATAACTTTGCATAAAAAGATGGATCCATTTTTTGAAGGGAGGAGGTTCAATTTATAGGCCAAGGGTTGGAGGAATGGAGGGCCAAGATGCAAGCATGGCAAGATGGTGAGGGAGGGCTAGGATGCACTCAAAGGGGAGAACATGGATTGTGCTTGTTTAGCACCAATGAGGAGGTGACAAGTGTCACAAGGAGAGTGCATGTGAGAGGATAGGATAAGGGTTGGTCAAAGGCTTGATGAGGGTAGTTGAGTATGTAAGAGTCATGAGTGAAAGTGAGAGAACTGTAAGAGTCATAAATGTTGGAGGGTGAGGGGAGAAGATACTTGTTGACTTTAGCTTGGGTTAGCAAGTCTTAACCTATGTTTATGATTGTGCACATGATTAGAAGGGGATTAGGATTAGCTTAGAAGGGGGGTTAGGTGGTGAGTGAGTTGTCTTTTAGGAGGCTAAGTGAGTTTAGTATGGGTGAATGGGTTGGATTAGGGGTTAGGATAAGGTTTAGGAAGGCTTTTGGATTTTAGATATTTTATTAAACGTTTTATTCAATAAAATGAGAGTATGGAATTAAATTGAATAGATTTGATGATTTATTCAATTTAATAGAGGAAGAGGGATTTAATTGATAAATTGATTTTGGGTGATCATTTGATTTTATCAATTGGACTATAGTTAATTAAATAAATAAATAAACTAGGGGATGATGATTAATTAATTAAATAGTAAATATTTAATCAATAATGTCATAGGAGATGACTAAATATGATTACTTATTGATGTAATCAGATTTAGGTGTCTACATTTTGCCCCTCTTTGACATAGTGTTGAAACAACACTATTTCAAAGAAGTTCAAACATACACAACACAAAGAAGCATTTTTGAAGCAACATGGTTGCCCCAATCTTGAGTAGAAAGAGAGAATGGACTAGATGATGCCCCCTCAAGAAGGTGGCAGGGAGAGAAGGTGAGGCCTGACAGTGTCTTGAAAGGCACAAAAACCAAGGACGAGCAGGAGGATAGAGAGTGGCTAAGAGAGGAGGGGAGAAAGCACATACTCTCACTATGGGAGAATGTTCCAAAGGAAAACCACGTGCACAAGGATAAGCAATGGTTAAGTACATGGTTCAAGGGAGAGGAGGGAGGGCGATTGGTTGTTGAAATTAAACCCAGGGAAGTGATTCAAAAGATGGTAAGGTTAGGGAGATTATGATTCTAGGATGAAGATCAATGATGATTAAGATTATGATTGATGTAGGAGCTATGATTATGATTAATGCAGGAGCTATTGTTATGATTAATGCAGGAGCTATGATTATGATTGATGCAAGATTGGATATGATGGGATTGAGAGATTGGTTGGATCATGATGGCATGATTCATTGGATGTAATGCTTGGATAGGATATGATTCTTGGATAGGGTGGGATTCTTGGGTGAAATGGGATCCTTGGATAGGATGGGTTGTACTAATAGGATGGGATGTTTGGATAGGATATGAGGCTTTGATAGGATGGAAGTATGAAGTAATCCATTTAAGCTTAAGCATGGGGGTGTTCCAAAGGGGAGCACCACCATGTAATTGAGCATTTATTTTTATATAGGAATGTTAGGGATTTGCCAAGGTTACTAAGAACGTCAAGGCCTTTTCCCCAAAATTCTGTAGGACTGAATCAAACAAGCACGCAAGGGTTTCCCTAGCATCACACATGAATCTTGGAAGAATTAGAGTGGAAATGATATTGGGGAACCCACAAGCAGAAAAAGAAAAAGAAAAAAAAAAGACAAAAGACCTAATCAAGACCTTGCACTCAATTTTCCCTATTCATGGCACACCATGATATAAAAGATCATGGTGACCTTGAGGAGGGAACAACCTAAATCACTTGAAAGAGATACTTTAAGAATCATGCTTGAAAACCCAAAAAGAAAATAAATTAAAAGAAAATGTAAATCCATAAAAAGTTAAACTTTTGCCAAAGAGATTGATAGGACTGGATACTGACGAACAAAGATTAGATGAGAGGAAGGAAGCATCCTGCAAGGATCTATTGGTAATATCAAGGACTAGGGTGAGCTAGGCAAGTAGAACTCTTTAGGACAACATTTTGATGACAAGCGATCTCGTACAAGGATTCGCTAAAGCACTTAACCAAGAGAATTACAATTTGTGATCAAGTACGAACTGACATGAAGAGATGAGTGATATACAATGGGACTAAGCAAAGGACTAATGCACAATGAATAGATAGCTGAAAAATCCAAAGATGTACAAGGGATTACTATACAAAAGCTTAGTGTGATAGGATAGTGACAAGAAAGATAAAGGTGAAGAGATAGTGGATAGAAGGATTGGGATGAGGAGATTAGTGGATGAAAAGCTCAAAAGGAGAAGATGGTTTGTGAAAAGCTTAAGATAGTGGGAGTAAAAAGCTCAGGATGAGGAGATAGCAGAGAAAAGCTCAGGATGGGAGGATAGCAAATGGAAGCTCAAGATGAGGGATAGCTGAGGGCTAGATACCAATGACAAGGGATGTACCGCATGAGGGAAAGATGAAGGGAGTGAATGATGAGGTGTTTTGGGTGAAGGGGGTTTGGGATGGAGTGGTATGGACCAATGGTGGAGTGGTGGTGGTTGGTTTGGCTTATGGAAGGGAGATTTCAACTTGGGTGGAGGCTGGTATGTTTGGGTCTATTGGATCATATGTGGTGGGTTAAGGCTCTTCTTTTGGCACATATTGAGGATAATTTGAATCATAAGAGCCTATGGGTGGTGGGAGTTGTCCAAACAATAGGTGAGATGGCTCTAATAGGTGAGGAGGTCTTCCAAAGTTGAAGGCTCCAATATTGTCCCTTCGAAAGTTAGCCATGATTATTTCCTTGTTTTTGTCTATAATCGCATTCACCAATACTGTATTTCTTGGTTGGTTCATGAAAGCTTCAATGTCAGTAGGTGATGGTATGGTGTTCTCTGGGCTGAAGGATGGTTAACTGCTCAAGGGGAGTGATGTTGTTTGATCCAAAAGATAGGGCTCCATTGTTTCCTTCTTCTTCTTGCCTAACCGAGTGACAGGTGACATGAAAATGCAGAATGTTCCTAGGGATGAAATGCAACAATGCTAATGGATGCAAAAGGGAGGAAGGCTTTTTTATGCAAAAGATTTCCTAGGTTGAGGAAAAGCTATATGAAAAAACCTAAGGAGGATTGGGTTAGGGATTCTAACTTCAAAGATATGTTTCCAAAGCATGAAAGGTCTGCTTTCCTATGTGCAAGCTTGGTGGTGATTGTGTCAACTTAAGGATAGACTGATGATCCTTTAGGAAGAAGATGAGATTAACCACTGGTGGATCCTAACCTTTAGCTCAAGGTGATGAGGGATAACAAGTGACAAAGCTAGATTACCCTAGACAAAGCTTTGTCAAAGGGATAACCTTGGTGAGATTGGTGGATTTAGGAATGGCAAACTTTTGGCAAGGTGACGACAACAATTTTGAAGACTTGGATGTGAAGTTTTGGATTGCTGGCTAGATGGTTTGGTTCTAAATGAGATGGATGAGCTAAAATTCTTAAGGGGAAGACTAAAGATGGCTGGCTTTCTTACAAAGATGACTCTAAAGTCAAGCTCATGTAAGAAGATGTGGAGAAACAAGAGGGTCTAATTATAGAAGTCATGCCTAGTTGGTAAGGCATAAGCATTGTTAACTCCTGGATGTTGGTTAAGTTGGATGGTGCAATCTAACCAGGCACCTTGAAGAGCTTCATCAGCAGCTTTGTCCTCTGATTTGTGGAGTTTTGAAATTCAAGGGCTTCGTGTTAGTTCCTTTCTCTTGGCTAAAAGTTATTGGTATGCCTAAGATGGTTTGAGTTTGAGTTTGTGAAACTTCTGTTTGGGTTTGGGTTGTTCTGACATGAATTTCTGAATCTTCTTGGCTTTGAGAGATCTCGATTGTTTTGCTTCAACTTGTTCGACTTTTGGAATAGGCAGTGACTACGGTAAGTATGCCCTAAGCTAGGATTGACCAAGTTTGGAAAACATTCATTCAATAAATAAAAAATCAAGCAATAGATAGGAACAACCAGATAGAAGTTTTTGATTCTCAGAATGTGATACTTGCACTGCGGAGTGTGTATGTTTTACAAATATTTCAATCAGTCACTTCAAACACATTAACATCCTAGATGGTTGTCTACAAGGCTGATAGTTGGTTTAGCTAGGGAGTCCTCAATATACGTAAGGTACGTATGGCCCAATTTCTTAGATGAAACCAAAAAGATGTCACACAGCCGAGAGGAGCGGTAACCCACTTCTCCTCTTTCACTTCTCAAGGGTATAAAGTTCCTTAAGGCTTAGCCCGAGTAACAAAATCTTGATTCCTAACACTGGAGTTGAGGTCATCCAAGGGGTGATGAAATCTCCAAGCAGGCCTCCTAAAAAGAAAAACAAGGTTTTGGATCCTAATCTTATGCACCCAAGATGGCCTCGAAAGATGACAAGGGGAGAGAAGTCTTGGATGACCTTGGGCTAAAAAACATGTTTGTTCTTTTACCAACTGACTCTTATGTGTGTTGATCTAGACTTTGCAAGCACTCATGTTTAGGAGACAATGTTTAATTCCAACTTTGAAATGCACCAACAAAGCAAAATCAATCAAAGAATGCGAACAAGAAGAAGAGTTAGGGTCAACAAGAAAGTAAACCCACACGCTCGGAGGCCCTCCATGTCAAGTATTGATTAATTTTCTTTAAAGCACTCAAGAGTTGGTGTGATTTTTTTTTAAGCCCAAAAGAAAGATGTGTGAAACTTGATTGTCAAGCGTGTGCCCAGAGGCCCTCCAAATCAATAGTTGTTCAATTTTAGTGCCCAAATGAAGTGTTAGCGAACCTAATGTGCATTCAAGGAATTTTATAAGTTAGAAAAAATAATAAAAATACAAGTGAAGTTTGATGTTTGTGGAGCACTTAACACCCTCTTAGGTGGACCCATCCCCATAGATGGCGCTGAGATTGCAACCAATGGTTAAATTGATGGGTGATTGAAGAGGGTGAGTCCAACTACAAACTCACTTAAAGCATCTTTATTTGGTTTTTATAATTTAGGAAGTTTCTAGAATGTAGATTCTTTTTATGTCCCAAAAGACGAGGTGTGATGATATTGCAATGGTTAGTTGATCTTTTGCATTCAAGATTAGATTTGTTGTTTTAATCATGCATTCAAGGAAAATTGATTTTAATCCATGGCATTCAAGAGTGTGTTTTGAGAAACATACATTCAAAGGAAAAATATGTTTAAACATGCAAGTTCATTCCACAAAAAACCTAAAAACATGATTGAGTTTGTTGCTCCAACCTGCAATGAGACAAAAAAGAAAATTGATTAGTCACCCGAAATTTTTCAAAATGAAAGTTTAACTATGGGAAATTTTTTTAAAAACTTTTTTAATTCTTTTTCCTAGGCGTAAAAATGCTTAAAAAAACCTCTACTCTATGGAACCAAAGATGCTAAAATAGAAATGCAACAAAGATAGGCAGAGACGATAGTTCATCAGGCAGAGATGCCAAATTGTGGAGACGCTGATCTGCGGAGATGGCAAAGAAAGAGGTAGAGATGCTGAACTGTGGAGATGTTGATCTGTGAAGATGACAATTTAGGTTGGTGGCGACAGAGATGACAGTTTAGGTTGGCGGTGGTGGAGACGACAGAATACTAGAGGTGGTGCAGAGACGACAGAGTAGCTGGCAGAGGTGCTGATCTATAGAGATGATAGTTAAGGATACAGAGACAATAGTCTAGTGGTAGCGCCGACAGCAGAAGACCAGGTGGAGATGCCAAACTATGGAGACGTCAGTTTGGTTGCGGAGATGACAGAGTAGCTGGCGGAGACAATAGTTTGCAGGCGCAGACGCCAATCTGTGGAGATGAAACTGCATGAAAAGAACTAAAATGTGCAGATTTTTCTAAAATTTTTTAAATTTTTTGGTTATTTTCAAATTTTAGAGGGTACATTTTCTTCCCAAGTGCATCCTTCGACTTGCAAAAATAAGTCAAACACCCTACAACTCACTCAAACAATAAGAAACATTAGATTATTAGAAAAATCAACATATAGATAGAAATGGATGATTAAATGACTCATAGTGGGGTCCCACCTTGCATGCCAAAATGTGTATGAGAAATATGTTAGCAAGAAATACTAATCTATTAAGAGAACAAAGCATTCACTAGCATAAAAATCATAACATATATGAGAGACAAAGTGAACCTTCAAATGAGAATATGAGCCATAGAATAGCTCCTCCAACAAGGATGATCACTTGATTTAGGGATGAGTCTAAGTAAAGGATTGGTATGTATGCTCAAACTTGCTCTATGCGTCAATGGTGGGTATGAGTAAATGGAAAATTGGTAGCTTTGTGGGCTCTCAATTTGGCATTATAAGAGTATGGTTGATGGCTTTTGGTTCTTAAACTAGCATTATAACTTTGTCATAAAGGTTGTGATGAAATGGCTTGGGAGGGGATTCAAAATATAGGCTAAGGACTTGAGGGATGGAGGGTTAAGATGCAAGAAGAGATGAAAGCTTAAGAAGGGCTAAGATGCACTCAAATGGGAGCACATGGATTGTGCTTCCTTACAGCTAATCAAAAAGTGACACATGTCACAGGGTGAGTGGATGGAAGAAAGGGGAAGGATGAGTCAACAAAGGAGTCTCAAGGGATAATATCTTCATAAAGACCCTTCTTAATGGCTTGTAAGAGTCTTTATGGCTTTTGTAAGAGTATTCAAAGCTTAGTGGTTGGAATATTTTTGAGGGAGTTGAGATTGTTGAGTTTGTTTGGCTTAGGAAAGTCTTAAGCTTACGTAGGAAATGTGACAAGGTTAGGGGGGGATTAGAGGTGAATTCGGATTAGAATAAGCTTGTTAGAGATATGCAAGTGGATGGCATTCAATGAGGGTGGGTAAGTTAGTAGTTAAGATTGGTTAGTATGGGTGGATTGGGTGGATTAAGCTAAAAAGGGGGTTTAGGATAGTTTAGGAGTTATTAGATTTGAGGGCTTTATTTATCAAATAGATTAATTTAATAAATGAGGATTTTGGAATTAGATAGAAGAATATGATTAATTGATAAATAATAGGTTATTTGATTTACAATTAGGACTATAGATGATTAATTAAATTAATCAGCTAGGGGATGGAAAAAGGATTAATTAAATAGGAATTTAATTAATGATGCCTTTAGAGATAGCTAAATAAGATTACCGAAGCGGTATAATTAGATTTAGGTGTCTACACCCTAGACTGACCCAAGAGCACGCGAAGTGATTCAAAATAGATGATTGAGAAGAACATATGTGTAGTATGGAATAACATGTGAATGTCTATTGATTCTATCTCAAACTCCTAATTACTTTTTCTATGAGAGTGATAGCTAATAAAAGCTTTCAACCTAGTAGATTGAACATTGTGTCCTACATGACAGTAGATTTGGGATACAAAATAGTAAAGAGAGATCACACCTATGACCTTGTTGAGTTGAAACTTCAACAACTATCTGAAAAATTTTAGGCTATAAGAAAGGCCAAGAGTGCATGCTAAAAATTTGGATCTTTATTAATTTGCATATAATTTTATGTGTAGAATACATTTCCTTCATTTGGTAAAGTTTCTTGGAAGATTAACATGTCTATTGCAATTCAAATTGGAGAATTCATAGAGAAACTTGGAGATAACTTTGATTTAGTGATGACAAGTTATTTTGAAGACTTTCAGAAGTCTATAAAGCAGAGTTTAAGGATTCCACTATCACTAGTTGAGAAACATTACGATGATGTTTTCTTTCTAGTTGATGCTAATCATATGTGTGGGCAGTCCTACCCAGGGTTAGATGGATTAAGCCATGTTCATATGAGATAAATATTGATGAGGCATCAACAACTATTAAAGCTCTATTTGCTAAAGAAATAGATAAAAGTGTCACTTTATTTGGGAATTATGAGGAAGCCAAGTCAAGAATTACAATTAACTTGAAGACAACTTCTATGGTAAGAAAGAATAATAAGCTTGCGAAGAAGATAAAGGAAAGATTTGGTGAAGGGGGATATGAAGAAAAAGAAGATGAAGAAGAGGAAGAACAAGTATAAACTACTTTGGAAATTACTCAAGGACAAGGAGAAGATGAGGGAGCTCATAAAAAAGGTGTCAAGAGGGAAGAAGTTGAGGAAGCACCAAAGCCTATTGATAAGAAAATAAAGGCTATGGAGCCTATAGTGGAGAAACCCAAGAAGAAGGTTATGAAACTATCACAAAAAAAGTCAATAGCTCATGTTACCAAAGCTAGCACAAGGGTAGCCACTAAACAAGTCAAGGTGGCTAAGAAACCTAAAGGCAAAAGGACTATTACTTTAGCAGAGCGGAGCCAACTAGTGAAGAAGACATATGAAAGGAGGAAATATGTAGCTTTAGTTGAGTTGGATGAGGAGAAGATAGATTTGGATGACATGAGTCAATTCAAGGTTGTAAGCCACACTCCCTCCTCTAATTTAGATCGTTTGTGTACTAATACTAAATCAAACGTGTATGTGTTTGGTCTTGCACACAGAAATTTTGATAAGATAGAAAATGTTGAACAAAATACTATTGAAGAAGCCATATATGTGATAATGGCTACATTCAAATCAACTCCTATAGATATTTCCAACTCAATACCTAAGAGTCTTTATGACCAATTTGAGAAGAAATGGTAATACAGTCCATAGACAAAAAAAGAGATCAGGGAAACCACTTTAGCCCAAGTCATTCCTCAATTGCCAAAGATAATGATAGATAAGGCTATGAAGTTGCACAAAGGTAAATTTACTCCAAAATATAGAGCATTCAATAAATTGAAGAAGAATATAGAGGATATAGTAACTAAGAGTAAAGAAATATGGAGAACTATTTACAAGTTACCTATTCCTACTATAATAGAGAAAGGTAAGTAAGAAATGAAAAATCCTAAGAAAGTTGAACAATAGGAAGTTGATACTGTGTTGGTTAATAGTTTTTCCTCCCATTAGATTTGCAATCTCTGACTCTTTTAGCACCCAAGGTGAGAGAACAAAAGGATGTCACCAACAATTGGGTCAGTGTAAGTCTTCTATCACTGCCCTATGAATTGAAAGGTATAGCTCCCTGATTGTGTTTAATCTTCAATGAATATGTTTTTCTTATTGATCATCAGATTATCTCTTATGGTTTTAACCAAATTTCTTGTAGACACAAACAATTTAGGCAAGGATAAAGTGAAGATAATCTATAATGCTCAATAGAATTCTGATTATAGATCATCAAAAAGACTATCTTCTAACTAAACCTATCTATTCTAAGAATGCATATTCTACTAATGAGAACCGAAGTAGAATTATACATGAACAACAAATGGAATTACTTGTGCAACAACCTCTAATTATGAAATAGAATCCAAGCAGAAATCACAGTTTCATATACAATTGTACTTTCAGTCTGAATGAATCTAACTAACAGAATGAATAGGAGAAGAGTTATACATGATGGGTAAATAGAATTACTTTACTACAACCATAGATGTGAAATGGAATTCAATATGCAATTACAGTTTCATGCACAATTGTTCTTTCTATCCAAAATGCAAATATGAACTAAATGGAACAACAAACAAGAAAACCCAGCCTCTGTAATGGAATTACTTCTGCTATATTATCTAGTTTGTTGACCCTCTATACTGAATTCTTTACAAAATTTATAGATCTTTACAATACTAGGCCTGTAGCAGCCAATGACCTTTCCTCTTCTTTGAATACAAAGAGACAAAATACAAAGAAAAATACTTTTCAAATATGAGAACTCAAATAGTCACCATGGATGAAGACATTGATTGATTATTGATGATTGGTGATCTACATCAGCTTTTATCATTGCATTACCAAATAAGAACTCTTTTCTGATTCCTTGTAACATCTGAATACCATTGCCTGAAAAGAAACATCCATTGAAACACAAGTCTCTGTTGGGTTAGGATCTACAACCTACCCAAAATAATGAAACTCTGATAGCAACCCACCTAGCTAATCATGAAGGCAAGGAAAGGGGAACCCGAAAAAGACTCCCTATCCTAGGGAAGACTTAGACCTAGACACGAGACTAACCAGACTGACTTGACATGACCATATGACTCCAAAAATGCCAAAAAAAGTGTGTGACTAAAAGTTAGACAACTGTCTACACAAGATGTATCAGTCAAGGATGGTCATATGGAAGGCACTAAGGAAATGACAAGAGAGGAGGCCACAAGTAAGAAGGAGCAGAAAGAAGATCCAAATGTACTTAGGATAATTTACAATATCAATCCTTATAATATCAATCCTTTGACTTAGGATGATTTATAGAAGATGTTGAAGAGTTCCACCATGGAAACATAGTTATGTACAAATCTTGTATTGGTGAGAACTAATGAAATTGAAAAGGAAGATATGGTAGCAGAAGGGGAGAAGAAAATTGACACATCTAGTGTGCCCCCAAAGGTTAAAACTACAAAAACACAGAGTGTAAGCATTTAATAGCAAGGTATTGTTACAACACTAGTTGCATTACCTCTTGTTCCATTCATTTCTCACAAGAAAGCCTTAATAATTTTTGAGGAAGATGGAACAAAAACCAGATTAGGTTAGAAAGCAAGTCTTGCACCACACCGCAGACACAAGGTGAAGAGAAGAAAGAGGATAGTCAAATTGAAAAGCTTGAAGAATTGAAGGTGACTACTACTATAGAGGAACAACACAAAGATTAGTTGTTGAAACAACATGATGAGGGCCATGTAAAAATGGCTTGAGATGCATACTATTATGTTTCCTACATAGGGGTTGTACCAAATGTTGCACAGAAGGTGCCCCATTTTAAGTGTATGCTAGGGCATTGAAGAGTGCTAGACCTCATTCTAGAGAAGATGCTCCTCCTCCTCCTTCACCATGGGATAAAGGGGAATGTTCTAGTTAGTTCACTCTATTATGTCCATTTTTGATGTATAACAAGTTTATCAGATGTATCAACATCATATATATATATATATATATATATATATATATGCACATGTATATCTATATATATATGTGTGTGTGTGTGTGTGTGTATAAGAAGCATTGTTGATATTGTTGCATGTGTCATGTGTTGATATGAAATATGTATGTATATGTATGAAAATGTGATGGATTAGATATAGATGTATAATGCATGTTTATGACATGATTTGATTATTTTTAAGTGTAAATGGATGTTATGATGATGCAAAATGGATATCTACTAACATCTCATATAGGTTTTACATGTGTTGCTCATGACAAGTGCTTCATCATTTTCTTAAAGATTGACTATGGGATCAAATACTTATGTAGTCGAGATGAAACATCATATGTGTAAGAAGCTATCTACCTCTCAAGTCAAGGGATACAATTGAAAGAGTTACCCAAAATTATGTCCTAATGTAAGTCGAAAATTAAGTGTAGTCCTATGCTATATACAAACCCTAGGACTTGGTTATTGAACCCATAAGATATATTTTTCATTATAGAGCATTTTTTTAAGGCCACCAGATGTCATACAATCCTCATTAACACTATGACCATGAGAATATGAATATAACATTAGTTATATATTTTCTAGAATTAGATGTAAGAATTAAGGCACAAGATCCAAAAAGACTAAAATATATTCTCCTGTTAATTTAGCAAGCAAGCATAAGCATCAAATCATAAATACTAGGATGGCCAAAATGTAATTTCTTGTATACAAGAACTCTTGACATGTAAGAGATCCTTCTCATGCTAAGTAATTAGTAAGTATTCTATCTACAATGACCCTTATGTTCATAACTTGAGATAGAAGTGTTCTAAGCATACCCATAGTGAATTGTATATTCCTCTCATAGGACAAGTACTAGTATTTTACTGTAGCATAAAGAATTCACTCAAAAAGACAAGGAGAAGAACCAACCTCACCAAAGTTCCCATATAAAATGAGTCAAGGTACACATGGCCATCCAACATGAGATAGAAGCTCTTATAGTGGACAACCATTTTATATAGATCCTTTGGATCATTGGAACTAGACCAAAAAATAAAAACAAAACAAAAAGATCATGTCCCCAATCCTTGTTCCTCTAGTAAAATTTAGACATCTTGGAGTTGTTCAAAGGGGAATGATAAAGAGAAAGAAAATAACACCAAGAAAAGCTCAACATAGGTCAAATAGTTTAAGTTGTAAATTTCAATTTTAGTGTCAAATGATTGATGTCAAATGTTGAAGTTTAGAATATTCATGAGAAATATCCTGAGTAGATAGATGACAATAGATAATTGTAGTTAGGAAAAGTAGTGACTAACATCAAAGAGATCTTCTTTGAAAAGAATCTCTTAGTAGACTAAGTGATAGTAGAAAGACATAGTTAGGACAACTAGTGAATTCCATAAAAGAGATCCTCTAGAAACATAACATGTGCCCCCTAGACTATGACCAGTTTCAATCCATGTAGGTTTAGGGAGAATCTTGAAGATGACTAATAGATATGCATTAGGAAAAGCAACAAACTAAAGAAGGAAAATATGGAAAGAAAAACACTAAAGTAGGAAAGCAACTATAGAAGTTAGAAGGGGCACTGCAAGATGGAGCATTTGGAACAAGAGATGCCTATTTACTAGGTTTTCACCTTCTTGGCATAAATTCTATTTTTTCTACCATGATGCTAGTTTCCCAAGTTTTCATCAATGACACCTTTCTTGTTTTTCCAATGTCTTTGTTCTTTTCTCCTTTTCTCTTTTTTTTGTATTTTTTATTTTTTAATTTTTTTTTTGGTATTATCAAGGTCCCTATTGCTAGATTTTCACTAGGATAATAGATTTTTTAAGAATATTTTGAAAATTTGAGACTATTTTCAAGATAGATCTAGATATGTAAAAATATTTTCAAAGAGTATTATTTGTAGAACTTTTTCATATGAACGGTGTAGATTGGCTCCTTGAGAAGTTCTCCTTCAGTAGTCAAGAGTTGATAAAGACCTAATTTGAACATTACAATGATGATGTATGGACCAAGCCAGTTTGGATTAAACTTACCCTTCTATACCCAATGTTGCTGATTCTTAGGGTTCTCCCTCAAAACAAGGTCAGCCTCTTGGAAGTCCTTTGGTTTCACTTTGTTCTTGTAACTCTTGGACATTCTCCTTTGGTAAGTTTGTAGATGATCGAACAACACTTAACAATGTTAATCCAATAGTTCTAGCTCTTGTAGTCAAGATATTACACAGTCATCATCATAATGAGGTCCTTTAGAGAGACTCACAAAGTAGGAATCTCGACCTCAATTGGAAGCACAATATCGACTACATATACTAAAGCAAAGGGCATTTCCTTCATAGGCATTCTGATACATGTTTTGTAAGACCATAGAGATGGATTTATTTGAATGTTCTAGTCCCTTCTAAATTTGCTAGTTGTGTGATGTATGATTTTGAGAATAGCATTATTGGATGCTTATGCTTGACTTTTATCTTGGGGGTAGTAGATGGAAGACCAATGTTGCATGATTTTGAACTTTGAACATAACTCTTTGAGATCTTTTTTGAACTACCCCCCATTGTCAATAATAATGGAGGAGGGTACACCATACCTATAGATGATGTAGTTGAGAATGAACATAGCTATATTTTTTCCATTAGCCTTAGCAAGAGGTACTATCTCTACCCACTTTGTGAAGTAGTATATAGCTATTATGATGAATTTGTGTCCATTTAAGGAAGAAGGATGGATCTAACCCACCAATCAAAGGCCCATTATTGGAATGGAAAAAGTGTGATGAATATAATTAGCTCTTTGGTTGGAGCATGAACCACATTTCTATGGAGTTGGAATTTCTTGCACGACTTAGCATATTTGATTGACTCTTTCTCCATTTCTACTCCATAGTAACCAGCTCTAATAGGTTTGCAAAACAATGTCAGGCTATTTGAGTGTAATCCGAAAATGCCTTCATGTACCTTAGTTAATGAACACTTTGACTCTTTAGGTTCTAGAAACCTAAGGAGTCTACTTTCAAGACCTATCCTAAATAATTCATTAGTGATGATGACATACTATGAACAATTTTAGATAAGGTGATGTTTCTCATTCTGGGTAAGAGTATCTAGAACAATCTAACCATGGAAGCAGGAGTATATGTGGTGGTAGTGAGATGAATCATGTCTTATGAAAGAATAGATCATTCAGGATTTAGGGGAGTTATAGGAAGGGTAGGATAATGTCTCCACTAGCAACTCATGTTGAAATTCATTATCTAGCATTTGTAACATGGAAGCTAGAAAGTAAGATGTGCAAAGTATTTCTTCAAATCATCAACTATTCTTTTGTAAGGAATCAAATTTTCATGCTTTGTCTAATAAATTTTATTAACCTAGTTGATCACCAAATGTGAATCTCCAAAGATGTTCAACTCATACTCTTTATTTAGTGACAATTTTCATCCCATTGATCAAGGATTCATATTTAGCAATATATTTTGTATAAGGAAAGATAATCTTGTACACCTTTGGTATAGTGTATTTTTGTGAGGTGATGAATAGGACTCTAGCACTAGACCCTTGTTGTGTGAACAAGCCCTCAAAGAACATAACCCATCTTTTTTGTGTCAATAGTAGAATAGAATCATCAATAAATCCAACATTCAGTTGTTGGTGACTTTGTAATGGTGCTTCTACTAGTTGATCAGCAATCATTTGTCCCTTGACAAATTTTTGTTCCACATACTCAATTTTGAGCTCACTTAGTATCATAATCCATTTTACTAGTCTTCCTATCAGAGTAGCTTTATTGAGAAAATACTTTAATGGATCAATTTTCACAACCAATCTTGTAGTGTGAGCAAACATATAGTGTCTCAACTTCTGGGAAGTGAAAATAACTACCTAGTAGGCTTTCTCAGTGATGTTGTAATTCATCTAATACAAGACCAAAGTACAACTGATGTAATAAATATCTCATTGCTTGTTGTTGTGATCTTCTTGAGCCAGTAAGATACCCAAAGATGAGTCTATTGTAGAGATGTAAAAAATGAGTGATTTCCCATGAATTGGAGGCATCAGTGTAGGTGAATAAGAAAGATAATATTTGATTTTGTGAGAGTAATTAGATATTTTCTAATTAACTCTAGTTTTCCTAAGCCAAAATTTAGGCATATAATAATTAATTCTTTTTTTAATAATTATGCAACCTAGCTTAGACCTTTTTAGAGTTTCGATCTCCTTTATAAGGATAATATCTATTTGTAACAAATTCATTATTGATAATAGTAATCTATCTTTTTTCTCATCAAGAATGTCCTATCTATGGATCTGACAATTCCAGCCTCCACATCTTTTGCTTCTCTCTTTTTGTGATAGGTGTTTGCATGTAGGTTATTCTTGGGGCTGCAGATTAATCTTTCATCAACTTCAACATGGTATCAAAGCTCTAGATCTTCATACCCCTATTCTTTTCTTAATAGATTTGACATAAGTTTTCAGATCTATGGCTTTCAAAGGATTTTGTATTAGATCTAGGGGCTATTTTTTTAGAGCACTTTGAGCACAAATGAACTTTAGTGTTGAACTTAAGGTACTCAAAAACCACCATTTCCATATAAAATACATCTAGTTTAGACATCATTGAAATCTAAGGAAATATTTTTTTATACCTAGGTCATTTTGACCTGAGCACGTAAACCAAGGTGAGGTTTTTTTTTATCAAACAAAATATTTTTTTGGGCATTACCCTACAATACCATCTCAAAATTGCATCGTGTTCTTCTTGGGTCCCTGCAATGGAGTTTTTAAGGTCTATAGTGATGGCTCCATTGTGGGCTCACTGTAGTCAGCATTTCCCATGCCCTACAAAGGCATCGACAAAGTCTAGTGGAACGATGTTGTGTTCAACCAACTCCTAGGCCTTCAGCTTCAACTCAAACTGCATGGTTTTTTTGATGGGTGGTATTGATCATAGCTATATTTGGAGTTGTTTATGCTTCTAGAAGAAATTTTATGGGAGTTTTTTTTTTTTACCCTACGGCTGCCATGATCATTGGCATTAAATTTCATGATCCATACTTTCTTTGGTAGCTTTTAGCACATGCTATATTTGTTTTTGCCCAATAGTTGGTTGGTATTCTTGTCATTGCAACCAACATGATTGGAGGCCACATAAGCACACATTATTTTTGGGCTGACATTTTTCCTTGTCCCTTTGGTGTTCTCGGTTGGTGGATTTCCCTTAGCAATTTTATCTTAAGTATTGCACTCCATCTAACCCATGTTTCTATGTGTAGTATGATACTCCTAGAATACCTTAAGAAGAAATGTCTTGTTGGGAGCAATATTTTATCGCCGGGTGCATATGCATGTTCTTTCATGGTGTTTTAGAGATAGGAGAAGGGATCTCTGCCACCTTTTCTAAAAGAAGCTAGCACTATTTTTGGAAAATCTTGGCAGAGCAAGTCAATTGGTCCATGCATTCCTTTAAACCATTGTTCCTACTTGTCTTTATATCCTCTACTCGTAGTTAGCACATGGATTTTGATGCAATCCATGATCCAAATTTAGAAAATTTTGGTGGTATATCGATGGTTTTGTGGATGAGTTTCTTGGAGTTTGCCACACAATTCTTGGGATCCTCACAATACACCTAGTTCACTATGAAACTCTAGTGATTCCTCATGCCCATCTCTTATACCACTCTATGGTTTCCATACCTTCGAAGGTGTTCTTTTACTATTTTAAAAAAAATGATTAGTGGAGTTGGCTAGGCCTACTTTTTTCTTTGAAGCAATTTGTCCCTTGTCCTCCACATGTGTTTTTCACCAATCCAACACCTTAATTTATGGATGCCACTACAATCTCCATGAATTTGGAATCTTTTAATACAATCAATTCCATGTTTTCCATGTGGACTGTGCACTTTTTGAACACCATCGTTAGTATGATTTTTTGGTGCACATTTTTAGGAAGGAGATCCCACATCTTCCTCTAGTTAGATAGTGGTTTCATGTTTTGGTTGGTAGATTTTGGGGTCGCATGGAGCTCTTCCACACCTTATTTTTTTGTGGTCATCTATACTCTCCATGTTCAATGGGTGTTTTGGTAGTTTTTTGATGACGGGCCACACCACCCGTACCAACTCACAACCAAAAATGCAATAATATTGATGCAGGAGCATCTTGCATGGGAAAATTAAATTATTAGAAAAAAAAAAAGAGAGGGAAAAAAAAAAAAGGGAAAAGAAAAAAAAAAAATTGTGGAGGAGAGAGAAAGTGACGAAAATGGAAGGAAAATAATTAAAAATAGAAAATAGGAAAAGTGGAGAAAAGAGGAATCTCTATTTTCAAGGTGCATGGGTGGCATAAATAGAAAATAATAAAAATAGTTGTTATTCCATTAATTGAGGTGTGTAGGTGGCATCATGCATAGAAAAAGTAATAAAAATAGCTGTTATTCCATTAATTGAGGTGTATAGGTGGCATCATGCATAGGAAAATAATAAAAATAGCTGTTATTCCATTAATTGAGGTGTGTAGGTGGCATCATGCATTTAATATTTGTTGTGATCCACAAAAGAAATGTAATTTTCTAATTGGGCCACATAGTGGTGCTTAGTTGTATTTAGGTGGAAATTCTAGAAGGTTGTAGATATTGTAGAAGGTTGTGGAGATTCTAGAATGTTGTGGATAAATCATGCCTTGGGTGGTAAGTGCCTATTTAAGAAAGGCCTATTATCATTTGTAGGAGAGTGGGAGAAATGGAAGTTGGAGAAATAGAAGTTTTGGAATTGTAAGCTCTTCAAATGTAATCTCTTCTAATGAATTTCAAGTATTAATGGAATTTTTATGAAGCATTTTGTCATCTCTCTTGTCTCCATATTATTGCATTTAGGTACTGTAATGCCTGATGATCAGTATACAAAACAAATTCCTTTGTCAACAAATAATGCCTCCATTTCTTTAAGGCCTGAACTATCGCATAGAACTCTTGATCATAAACAGAATACTTCTTCTTTGCATCATTCAATTTTTCACTAAAATATGCAATAGGCTTACCTTCTTGGCTTAATACAGCCCCAATAGCGCTACCACTAGCATCACAGTCCACCTGGAATACTTTTCTGAAATCTGGAAGTGCCAACACAGGCTGTTCAGTCACCTTCTTCTTCAGCAATTCAAAACTTCTCGCAGCTGCTACAGTCCATTTGAACTCTTTTCTATCCCCTCTTATTGTATCAGTTAGGGGTGCACATATGCCATTGAAATTCTTAATAAACTTCCTGTAAAAACTAACCAGACCATGAAATGATCTTACCTCAGTAGCAGACCTTGGAGTAGGCCATTCCAAGATAGCTTTAACCTTCTCTGGATCCATTTTGAGTCCTTCAGGTGATATAACAAATCCCAAATAGACTAACTCCCTTTTTGCAAAGACACACTTCTTTAGATTAATTAACAGTTTCTCTTCCCTCAGCCTTTCAAAGACACTACGAATATGCAGCAAATGTTCTTCCAAAGTCTTGCTGAAAATTAAAATATCATCCAAATAGACAATAACAAATTTTCCCAAGAACTTCTTAAGTACCTCATTCATGAGCCGCATGAAGGTGCTTGGGGCGTTCGTCAATCCAAAGGGCATGACTAATATTGCCGCAGATGACAATAGTGAGGATGACAATGAAGAGGAAGTAATGGAAGTTGACGGGGAAGTTCTGAATCCTGTAGAGGAAAGGCTTTTTAGGGCCATTTCTAGGTTTGGAAAAAGACCTACAATTGAAGTGGGTATATTTTCAGGAAATTTGAAACCAGATGAGTTGATCGATTGGATCAATGAAAAGTTGGTTGAAGTTTGTCAAGAAGTTCTTGATTGTGTAGATAGATCGCCGACTGTGAGGTAGTTTGCACAAGGTTCTTGTGTTGCATGAGATTTGTCTTCTAAAGACTTGATTATGGAGAAGAGAAAGAAGAAGATGACTTTTGTGATTGGATGGATTCTGAGGATTCCTCGACTTGAGAAATTTAGAGCAAGAAATCAACAATCATTGCTAGTTGATTTGCAGAAGCAAGTGAATGAATTAGAAGCTGAGTTGCGGAAACGAAGAGCATGTCACCAGAAAAGAGATGTTGATAATTCCTTGGATGTGGAAAAGGAAGATGATCCAGTGGAAGAGCAAGCGGATGAAGAGAAAATTATTTGCGAACCAGAAGTTGAAGAAGATGAAAGAGAAGAGGAAGAGCATGAAGATAACCAGATTTGTATGCCAAAAGTAGATGAAGGTGATTGGAAGACTAAAACAATGGAGGAAGAGTATAGTGCCTTAATTGGAGATCAAGCAAGTGGAGTAGTTACGTGCATTTTTGATGACATAAAAGAGGCAAGTGAAGATGAAGATGTCAAACAGGTAAATTTTTATGAATCATGGAATGTTTTCTTTGATATGAGTTTTAAAGATATTAATGATGGTTTGCATGAGGATCTTGTTCATGATGTATGGTATGCAAAGGAAGATTGGTATGGTGTTGTTGGGTTTATTACAGGTGTGATTAATTCAACAAGATTGGATGAGGATGAGAGTTATACTTGGATAGAGTTCATTGCAAAGGAGTATTTTCAGCAGCAAAAGAAGGAAATATATCGGCACCGAATACTTGTTCCAACTATGTGTTGGAGGAAGAGGAAAAAAATCTGTCAACAGTGGCTACTTCATTTTGTGAATCCATATTCACAAAATTTTTCCTACCATGGGAGTCGGATGCAGGAGCATCATGCATCAGCAAAACAAAAAGGTGGAAGATTTGCATGTTGGTTTTTCTTGTCCCTATTGAGGTCGTAGCTTGTGGTGAAGATGAAGATGGTGGTATATCATTATTTTGGCATCAAAGTGTGGGACACACTTTTCTATCTACCAAGGGAGTCTGATGCAGGAGCATCTTACATGAGAAAATTAAATTATTAGAAAAAAAAAAAAAAAAAAAAAAATTGTGGAGGAGAGAGAAAGTGACGAAAATGGAAGGAAAATAATTAAAAATAGAAAATAGGAAAAGTGGAGAAAAGAGGAATCTCTATTTTCAAGGTGCATGGGTGGCATAAATAGAAAAATAATATAAATAGTTGTTATTCCATTAATTGAGGTGTGTAGGTGGCATCATGCATGCATAGGAAAATAATAAAAATAGCTATTATTCCATTAATTGAGGTGTGTAGGTGGCATCATGCATAGAAAAATAATAAAAATAGCTGTTATTCCATTAATTGAGGTGTGTAGGTGGCATCATGCATTTAATATTTGTTGTGATCCACAAAAGAAATGTAATTTTCTAATTGGGCCACATAGTGGTGCTTAGTTGTATTTAGGTGGAAATTCTAGAAGGTTGTAGATATTGTAGAAGGTTGTGGAGATTCTAGAATGTTGTGGATAAATCATGCCTTGGGTGGTAAGTGCCTATTTAAGAAAGGCCTATTATCATTTGTAATGAAGTTTTTGAATTGTAAGCTCTTCAAATGTAATCTCTTCTAATGAATTTCAAGTATTAATGGAATTTTTTTTATGAAGCATTTTGTCATCTCTCTTGTCTCCATATTATTGCATTTTTGGTTGTGAGTTGGTACAGGTGGTGCGTACCGTCATCACAACTCAAGGTCCTGGTGCAAACTGCCTCACGTTCGGCGATCTGTTCGCACTCTCAGGAACTCCTGCTCTGATACCACTGATGATGAGCCACACCACCCGTACCAACTCACAACCAAAAATGCAACAAGATGGAGATAGAGAGATGACAAAAAAAATGCATCATAAAGCATCCATTAATACTTGAAATCCACTAGAAGAGATTACATTTGAAGAGCTTACAATTCAAAAACTTCATTACAAATGATAATAGGCCTTTCTTAAATAGGCACTTACCACCCAAGGCATGATTTATCCACAACATTCTAGAATCTCCACAACCTTCTACAATATCTACAACCTTCTAGAATTTCCACCTAAATACAACTAAGCACCACTATGTGGCCCAATTAGAAAATTACATTTCTTTTGTGGATCACAACAAATATTAAATGCATGATGCCACCTACACACCTCAATTAATGGAATAACAGCTATTTTTATTATTTTTCTATGCATGATGCCACCTACACACCTCAATTAATGGAATAATAGCTATTTTTATTATTTTCCTATGCATGCATGATGCCACCTACACACCTCAATTAATGGAATAACAACTATTTATATTATTTTTCTATTTATGCCACCCATGCACCTTGAAAATAGAGATTCCTCTTTTCTCCACTTTTCCTATTTTCTATTTTTAATTATTTTCCTTCCATTTTCGTCACTTTCTCTCTCCTCCACAATTTTTTTTTTTTTTTTTTCTAATAATTTAATTTTCTCATGTAAGATGCTCCTGCATCAGATCTTGATGGGGACACAACCCAACAACCAGAATAGACACAATAGAAAGGGGAAATTATATTAACTGAGAAAATAAGCTGGTACAAACAGTGCAGAGAAAATAAACTCAAAACATACCCTGCGGGCTTACAATAGCATAAATCTGGAGAATATTTCTCCTTTTAGCACCTCCTCTCAAGCTCCAATCCGAACTGCCTTTTACAATGCCAGAAATCTCCTTAAATAGACCCCGGAGGGTTAAGGACTAGGAGTACATTCTAGAAAGTGCTAGTAGGCATCCACCGACAAAATAGAAGGTTCTGGAAGCTGCGTTAGAAGTCGGTGCAATTCTAGAAGAATCCAGAAACGGTAGCTGAACTTCCGGGAGGCATAACTTTTGAACCGTAACTCCGATTGACGAACCATTTACATTTTCGAAAAGCTCTCGAAGCGCTCTATAGCCCTATGGAAAAGCTTCGCTCGTCCCCCATTTTTCAACCCTTTTTGAGGTCATTTAATGCCCCAAACCCGACTTTGAAGCATTCTTAGGGGGTCTCCAAAACTCGAAAAACTGCAATAACTTTCAAACCGTGGGGCCTTTTGACCTGATTCTTTTTCTGGAATGCTCTAAATCTTGATTACATTCATCTGGCCAAGTCACACCTTCTAGGTCACCAAAATGATGGTCAAATAGCATGCTCCTATTTTTTCGGGATTTTTAAATGCACTGATAGTTGAACTATGAGAGTTGGAACCTTTATTTGAGCCAAATGGGTATCCAAAAATGCAAAGACATAAAATAAAAACTAAGTCTAAGTACATTTTTTTTTGGTGACACAGGATTGCCCTTATACCTCTGGATGCTCCTGCATCAGACACCCAGGGTAGATTAAAAAGTGACCCTGTCACTTTATGGATGGTAGAGGAAATCCCAAATGGGAAACCTCAGCTGCTGAAATCTAAGTTGAGTCTTCAATCGGTCGTCCTTTCCATTTGACCAAATACTCTTCATACTACCTGTTTCTGGTACTCCTACCCACACGATGATCTAGAATGTCTTCTATCTCCTCCTTCTTAGAAGCAGGAATTGGACATGGCTCTAAAACCAGCTCCTCATCAGTACCATCATCATGACACTCTGTCAAATCTGCAATGTTGAAAATGGGAGAAATGTGAATACCATCTGGCAGCTCCACCTCATATGCATTTCCTGAGTTATGTTTCTTCAAAATTTTGCAGGGGCCAAATTTCTTCATTTTCAGCTTGTTGTAAGTACCAACTGGAAATCTTTCTTTTCGTAAGTGCACCATGACTAGATCCCCTACTTGGAATTCCTTATGTCTTCTCCTTGCATCAGCCCTAGCTTTATACTCTTGATTCATCTTGATAATGTGTGCTTGAACCTCCTCATGTAGACGCTTGATGTGTTCAGCAAATTCCTCAGCTTCAGCACTTGTTCTCTCCCCTTGTTCTATCTTCCTCAATTCTGGTGCAGTCCTTGGGCTATTCCCATATACAATTTGAAATGGTGATTTTCCAGTACTCCTATTTACAGAGTTATTATAAGCAAACTCTACCTGTGGTAGAATCAAATCCCATCCCTTGGGCTTATCCCCAACTAAACATCTCAGCAAATTGCCCAAACTTCTATTTACCACTTCTGTTTGGCCATCAGTCTGTGGGTGATGCGTGGAACTGAATTTCAAGTCTGTTCTCAACTTCTTCCACAATGTCCTCCAGAAATACCCCACAAATTTAGTATCTCGGTCAGAAACTATACTTCTTGGAAGACCATGTAGTCTTACCACCTCTTTGAAAAACAAGTCTGCAATATGGACAACATCATGAGTTTTGTGGCATGGAATGAAATGTGCCATTTTGGAGAACCTATCAACCACCATGAATACTGAGTCATTACCCCTTTGTGTCCTTGGAAATCCAAGAACAAAATCCATACTTATGTCCTCCCATGGCCTTGATGGAACAGGCAATGGCTGATATAGGCCAGTATTTTGACTAAACCCCTTGGCAACTTGACAAACCTGGCAACTCTGTACAAACTTCTTCACATCCTGTGTAATTTGAGGCCAAAAATAATGTTCTCTAAGAATGGCAATGGTCTTATCCCGACCAAAATGTCCTGCCATCCCTCCACTGTGTTTCTCCTTAATCAGATTTTCCCTCATGGAACTCCTTGGAATGCACAATTGACTACCTTTGAACAACATGCCATCCTGAATCAAATAGTCTAACCACTTGGTTCTATCTACAGCAACAGGTTCTTTACAAGCTTTCCATGCTTCAGCAAAATCAGGATCCTCAGGGTACAAATTCTTGAGTTCATCAAACCCAACTACTTCAACCTGCATTGTTGTAAGCAACAATTGTCTCCTACTTAATGCATCTGCAACCCTGTTAGATTTTCCACTTCTATGCTTTAACACAAATGTATAACTCTGCAAGAATTCTACCCACTTCATATGCCTCTGATTCAATTTACCTTGGCTATTTAGGTACTGTAATGCCTGATGATCAGTATACAAAACAAATTCCTTTGGCAACAAATAATGCCTCCATTTCTTTAAGGCCTGAACTATCGCATAGAACTCTTGATCATAAACAGAATACTTCTTCTTTGCACCATTCAAATTTTCACTAAAATATGCAATAGGCTTACCTTCTTGGCTTAATACAACCCCAATAGCGCTACCACTAGCATCACAGTCCACCTGGAATACTTTTCTAAAATCTGGAAGTGCCAACACAGGCTGTTCAGTCACCTTCTTCTTCAGCAATTCAAAACTTCTCGCAGCTGCTGCAGTCCATTTGAACTCTTTTCTATCCCCTCTTATTGTATCAGTTAGGGGTGCACATATGCCACTGAAACTCTTAATAAACTTCCTGTAAAAACTAACCAGACCATGAAATGATCTTACCTCAGTAGCAGACCTTGGAGTAGGCCATTCCAAGATAGCTTTAACCTTCTCTGGATCCATTTTGAGTCCTTCAGGTGATATAACAAATCCCAAATAGACTAACTCCCTTTTTGCAAAGACACACTTCTTTAGATTAATTAACAGTTTCTCTTCCCTCAGCCTTTCAAAGACACTACGAATATGCAGCAAATGTTCTTCCAAAGTCTTGCTGAAAATTAAAATATCATCCAAATAGACAATAACAAATTTTCCCAAGAACTTCTTAAGTACCTCATTCATGAGCCGCATGAAGGTGCTTGGGGCGTTCATCAATCCAAAGGGCATGACTAACCACTCATAAAGACCCTCCTTGGTCTTGAAGGCTGTTTTCCACTCGTCTCCTTCTCGTATCCGTATCTGATGATAGCCACTCTTCAGATCTATCTTTGTGAAGTACTGAGCTCCACTCAAGCAGTCCATAAGATCATCCATCCTTGGTAAAGGAAACCGGTACTTGATGGTTATCCTATTTATAGCTCAAGAATCTGTACACATCCTCCACTCTCCATCCTTCTTTGGTGCAAGTACTGCAGGTACTGCACATGGACTCAGGCTCTCTCGAATCAAGCCCTTCGTCAACAGCTCCTGAACCTGTCTATTTAGCTCCTCTGTTTCAGTAGGAGTCATCCTGTGAGCAGCCTTGTTAGGCAAACTAGCTCCTGGAATCAGATCTATCTGATGACTGATTTGCCTTACTGGTGGCAATCCATCTGGAACATTATCAGAGATAATATCTCCAAATTCTCCTAGTAAATCTGAAACTTCCAATGGTATTTCACTACTACCTTCTTTATCTTTCCTAGGAATCAAAGCATAGCACATACGCTGATGTTTCATACCATCTAAAAACTTCCTTCCATCAACAAGACAAATCCTAGCACTGCTACATACCTTTTCACCTTCCTTTTTCATGGGCTTCAATTTGTGGCGAACTCCATCCTTTGTCAGAGAGTATGTGTTTCCATGTCCATCATGTATTGCATGTCTATCAAACTGCCATGGTCTACCCAACAATAGATGGCAAACATCCATCGAAATAACATCACAGAGGACTTCATCATGGTAACTACCAATTTTGAATTTTACTAAACATTGTTCACTTACCAGGACCTTATGATCATCTTTTACCCAAGAAATCCGATAGGGCTGGGGATGTTTCTCCCTCTTGAGCTTCAGCTTAGAGACCATCTCTTCGGATACCAAGTTATCAGTGCTACCACCATCAATGATCACATCACAACATTTATCCTCACACTTGCATCTGGTATGGAACAAACTCCTTCGTTGTCCTGGTTCATTTTCACCACTTAGTAGGACTCTTTCATTTACCAAGGTCTCTCCTCTTTCTGCATCCTCTGAATGTGATGATTGTGCATCCTCATCCACATGAGCAACCCTAGCTTGGCCCTCAGCTCTCCTATCTGTCCTTCCTTGTCGTTGAGGGCATTCAAAGGCACGATGACCTTCTTCATTGCAATGGAAACAGGTATCATGGAAGCCTCCTCTTCCTTGTCCACGTCCTCTACCTCTTCCTCTTTGATTTCCAAAGTCTTGATCACGGGAGCGGTTGAAACCTTCATTCCTCTGGTTCCTGCTAGTACCCTCATCTTCATTTTTATTTTGAGTTTCATTGCGGCCTCCCGATGATCTACCGCTTCCCCTTCCTCCTTGACCGCGCCCTCTTTATCTTCCTTCAAACCTTTTACTCAGCTTCTCTTCAACTCGTAGGGCAAACTGGTATGCTTCTTCAACGCTGGTCATTCTTACCAGACTTAATTCCTCCTGGATGCTAGGTCGTAACCCACTGATATAATGAGAAACCTTCTCCTTATTTGCTTCTGCATGCCCCGCTCTAATCAGGAGTCGGTAAAACTCCTCTGTATATTCTTGGACTGATCTTCCTGCTTGCTTTAACCCATGCATCTTCTTAAACAGATCAAGCTCGTAGTCCACAGGAATGAACTGCTTCTTCAATTTGTCCACCATGCGATCCCATCTTGTGATCTTCTCCTTTCCTCTTCTAAGTCTTTCCAGTTGAACCTCTTGCCACTAGATTTTGGCATGGCCTTTTAGTTTGGCCTTTGCAAACTTAACCCTATCTGGGTCCCTTATATCCTCATATTCAAAGTATTCGTCCAGTTCATTGATCCAATCGATCAACTCATCTGGTTTCAAATTTCCCAAAAATATACCCACTTCAATTGTAGGTCTTTTCCCAAACCTAGAAATGGCCCTAAAAAGCCTTTCCTCTACAGGATTCAGAACTTCCCCGTCAACTTCCATTACTTCCTCTTCATTGTCATCCTCACTATTGTCATCTGCGGCAATATTTGCTCCTCTACAAAGCTCCTCTTGCAATGCTTGTACCTATCTCTGGAGGGCTCTAACCTCCTCAGGATCAACAGCTCTGGCCCTTCCACCACACTCTCTTCGTGGAGGCATCTTCTAACTCGAACCCACAACCACACAGTCCTGGTGCAAACTGCCTCACAGTCGGCGCTCTGTCTACACACTCAGGAAAACCCGCTCTGATACCACTTGATGGGGACACAACCCAACAACTAGAATAGACACAATAGAAAGGGGAAATTATATTAACTAAGAAAATAAGCTGGTACAAATAGTGCAGAGAAAATAAACTCAAAACATGCCCTGCGGGCTTACAATAGCATAAATCTGGAGAATATTTCTCCTTTTAGCACCTCCTCTCAAGCTCCAATCCGAACTGCCTTTTACAATGCCAGAAATCTCCTTAAATAGACCCCGGAGGGTTAAGGACTAGGAGTACATTCTAGAAAGTGCTAGTAGGCATCCACCAACAAAATAGAAGGTTCCGAAAGCTGCGTTAGAAGTCGGTGCAATTCTAGAAGAATCCAGGAACGGTAGCTGAACTTCCGGGAGGCATAACTTTTGAACCGTAACTTCGATTGACGAACCGTTTACATTTTTGGAAATCTCTCGAAGTGCTCTATAGCCCTATGGACAAGTTTTGCTTGTCCCCCATTTTTTGACCCTTTTTGAGGTCATTTAATGCCCCAAACCTGACTTTGAAGCATTCTTAGGGGGTCTCCAAAACCCGAAAAATTGCAATAACTTTCAAACCGTGGGGCCTTTTGACCTGATTCTTTTTCTGGAATGCTCTAAATCTTGATTACATTCATTTGGCCAAGTCACACCTTCTAGGTCACCAAAATGATGGTCAAATTGCATGCTCCTATTTTTTCGGGATTTTTAAATGCACTGATAGTTGAACTATGAGAGTTGGAACCTTTATTTGAGCCAAATGGGTATCCAAAAATGGAAAGACATAAAATAGAAACTAAGTCTAAGTACATTTTTTTTTGGTGACACAGGATTGCCCTTATACCTCTGGATGCTCCTGCATCAGTGATACCACTGATGACGGTACGCACCACCCGTACCAACTCACAACCAAAAATGCAATAATATGGAGACAAGAGAGATGACAAAATGCTTCATAAAAAAATTCCATTAATACTTGAAATTCATTAGAAGAGATTACATTTGAAGAGCTTACAATTCAAAAACTTCATTACAAATGATAATAGGCCTTTCTTAAATAGGCACTTACCACCCAAGGCATGATTTATCCACAACATTCTAGAATCTCCACAACCTTCTACAATATCTACAACCTTCTAGAATTTCCACCTAAATACAACTAAGCACCACTATGTGGCCCAATTAGAAAATTACATTTCTTTTGTGGATCACAACAAATATTAAATGCATGATGCCACCTACACACCTCAATTAATGGAATAACAGCTATTTTTATTATTTTTCTATGCATGATGCCACCTACACACCTCAATTAATGGAATAATAGCTATTTTTATTATTTTCCTATGCATGCATGATGCCACCATCAATGATCACATCACAACATTTATCCTCACACTTGCATCTGGTACAGAACAAGCTCCTCCGTTGTCCTGGTTCATTTTCACCACTTAGTAGGACTCTTTCATTTACCAAGGTCTCTCCTCTTTCTGCATCCTCTGAATGTGATGATTGTGCATCCTCATCCACATGAGCAATCTTAGCTTGGCCCTCAGCTCTCCTATCTGTCCTTCCTTGTCGTTGAGGGCATTCAAAGGCACGATGACCTTCTTCATTGCAATGGAAATAGGTACCACGAAAGCCTCCTCTTCCTTGCCCACGTCCTCTACCTCTTCCTCTTTGATTTCCAAAATCTTGATCACGGGAGCGGTTGAAACCCTCATTCCTCTGGTTCCTGCTAGTACCCTCCTCTTCATTTTTCTTTTGAGTTTCATTTCAGCCTCCAGATGATCTACCGCTTCCCCTTCCTCCTTGACCGCGCCCTCTTTGTCTTCCTTCAAACCTTTTACTCAGCTTCTCTTCAACTCGTAGGGCAAACTGGTATGCTTCTTCAACGCTGGTCATTCTTACCAGACTTAATTCCTCCTGGATGCTAGGTCGTAACCCACTGATATAACGAGCAACCTTCTCCTTATTTGCCTCTGCATGCCCCGCTCTAATCAGGAGTCGGTAAAACTCCTCTGTATATTCTTGGACTGATCTTCCTACTTTCTTTAACCCATGCATCTTCTTAAACAGATCAAGCTCATAGTCCACAGGAATGAACTGCTTCTTCAATTTGTCCACCATGCGATCCCATCTTGTGATCTTCTCCTTTCCTCTTCTAAGTCTTTCCAGTTGAACCTCTTGCCACCAGATTTTGGCATGGCCTTTTAGTTTGGCCTTTGCAAACTTAACCCTATCTGGGTCCCTTATATCCTCATACTCAAAGTATTCATCCAGTTCATTGATCCAATCGATCAACTCATCTGGTTTCAAATTTCCTGAAAATATACCCACTTCAATTGTAGGTCTTTTCCCAAACCTAGAAATGGCCCTAAAAAGCCTTTCCTCTACAGGATTCAGAACTTCCCCATCAACTTCCATTACTTCCTCTTCATTGTCATCCTCACTATTGTCATCTGCGACAATATTTGCTCCTCTACGAAGCTCCTCTTGCAATGCTTGTACCTATCTCTGGAGGGCTCTAACCTCCTCAGGATCAACAGCTCTGGCCCTTCCACCACGCTCTCTTCATGGAGGCATCTTCTAACTCAAACCCACAACCACACAGTCCTGGTGCAAACTGCCTCACAGTCGACGCTCTGTCTACACACTCAGGAAAACTAGGCTCTGATACCACTTGATGGGGACACAAACCAACAACCAGAATAGACACAATAGAAAGGAGAAATTATATTAACTGAGAAAATAAGCTGGTACAAACAGTGCAGAGAAAATAAACTCAAAACATGCCCTGCGGGCTTACAATAGCATAAATCTGGAGAATATTTCTCCTTTTAGCACCTCCTCTCAAGCTCCAATCCGAACTGCCTTTTACAATGCCAGAAATCTCCTTAAATAGACCCCGGAGGGTTAAGGACTAGGGGTACATTCTAGAAAGTTCTAGTAGGCATCCACCGACAAAATAGAAGTTTCCGGAAGCTGCGTTAGAAGTCGGTGAAATTTTAGAAGAATCAAGAAACGGTAGCCGAACTTTCGGGAGGCATAACTTTTGAACCGTAACTCCGATTGACGAACCGTTTACATTTTCAGAAAGCTCTCGAAGCGCTCTATAGCCCTATGGAAAATCTTTGCTCGTCCCCCATTTTTCGACCCTTTTTGAGGTCATTTAATGCCCCAAACCTGACTTCGAAGCATTCTTAGGAGGTCTCCAAAACCCAAAAAACTGCAATAACTTTCAAACCGTGGGGCCTTTTGACCTGATTCTTTTTCTGAAATGCTCTAAATATCAATTACATTCATCTGGCCAAGTCGTACCTTCTAGGTCACCAAAATGATGGTCAAATTGCATGCTCCTATTTTTTCGGGATTTTCAAATGCACTGATAGTTGAACTATGAGAGTTGGAACCTTTATTTGAGCCAAATGGGTATCCAAAAATATAAAGACATAAAATAGAAACTAAGTCTAAGTACATTTTTTTTTGGGTGACACAGGATTGCCCTTATACCTCTGGATGCTCCTGCATCAGACACCCAGGGTAGATTGAAAAGTGACCCTATCACTTTATGGATGGTAGAGGAAATCCCAAATGGGAAACCTCAGATGCTGAAATCCAAGTTGAGTCCTCGATTGGCCGTCCTTTCCATTTGACCAAATACTCTTCATACTGTCTGTTTCTGGTACTCCTACCCACACGATGATCTAGAATGTCTTCTATCTCCTCCTTCTTAGAAGCAGGAATTGGACATGGCTCTAAAACCAGCTCCTCATCAGCACCATCATCATGATACTCTGTCAAATCTGCAATGTTGAAAATGGGAGAAATGTGAATACCATCTGGCAGCTCCACCTCATATGCATTTCCTGAGTTATGTTTCTTCAAAATTTTGCACGGGCCAAATTTCTTCATTTTCAACTTGTTGTAAATACCAACTGGAAATCTTTCTTTTCGTAAGTGCACCATGACAAGATCCCCTACTTGGAATTCCTTGTCTTCTCCTTTGATCAGCCCTAGCTTTATACTCTTGATTCATCTTGATAATGTGTGCTTGGACCTCCTCGTGTAGACGCTTGATGTGTTCAGAAAAATCTTCAGCTTCAGCACTTGTTCTCTCCCCTTGTTCTATCTTCCTCAATTCTGGTGCAGTCCTTGGGTTATTTCCATATACAATTTGAAATGGTGATTTTCCAGTACTCCTATTTACAGAGTTATTATAAGCAAACTCTGCCTGTGGTAGAATCAAATCCCATCCCTTGGGCTTATCTCCAACTAAACATCTCAGCAAATTGCCCAGACTTCTATTTACCACTTCTGTTTGGCCATCAGTCTGTGGGTGATGCGTGGAACTGAATTTCAAGTCTGTTCTCAACTTCTTCCACAATGTCCTCCAGAAATACCCCACAAATCTAGTATCTCGGTCAGAAACTATACTCCTTGGAAGACCATGTAGTCTTACCACCTCTTTGAAAAACAAGTCTGCAATATGGACAGCATCATGAGTTTTGTGGCATGGAATGAAATGTGCCATTTTGGAGAACCTATCAATCACCACGAATACTGAGTCATTACCCCTTTGTGTCCTTGGCAATCCAAGAACAAAATCCATACTTATGTCCTCCCATGGCCTTGATGGAACAGGCAATGGCTGATATAGGCCAGTATTTTGACTAAACCCCTTGGCAACTTGACAAACCTGGCAACTTTGTACAAACTTCTTCACATCCTGTGTAATTTGAGGCCAAAAATAATGTTCTCTAAGAATGGCAATGGTCTTATCCCGACCAAAATGTCCTGCCATCCCTCCACTGTGTTTCTCCTTAATCAGATTTTCCCTCATGGAACTCCTTGGAATGCACAATTGACTACCTCTGAACAACATGCCATCCTGAATCAAATAGTCTAACCACTTGGTTCTATCTACAGCAACATGCTCTTTACAAGCTTTCCATGCTTCAGCAAAATCAGGATCCTCAGGGTACAAATTCTTGAGTTCATCAAACCCAACTACTTCAACCTGCATTGTTGTAAGCAAAAATTGTCTCCTACTTAATGCATCTGCAACCCTGTTAGATTTTCCACTTCTATGCTTTAACACAAATGTATAACTCTGCAAGAATTCTACCCACTTCATATGCCTCTGATTCAATTTACCTTGGCTATTTAGGTACTATAATGCCTGATGATCTGTATACAAAAAAAATTCCTTTGGCAATAAATAATGCCTCCATTTCTTTAAGGCCTGAACTATTGCATAGAATTCTTGATCATAAACAGAATACTTCTTCTTTGCATCATTCAATTTTTCACTAAAATATGCAATAGGCTTACCTTCTTGGCTTAATACAGCCCCAATAGTGCTACCACTAGCATCACAGTCCACCTGGAATACTTTTCTGAAATCTGGAAGTGCCAACACAGGCTGTTCAGTCACCTTCTTCTTCAGCAATTCAAAACTTCTCGTAGCTGCTATAGTCCATTTGAACTCTTTTCTATCCCCTCTTATTGTATCAGTTAGAGGTGCACATATGCCACTGAAATTCTTAATAAACTTTCTGTAAAAACTAACCAGACCATGAAATGATCTTACCTCAGTAGCAAACCTTGGAGTAGGCCATTCCAAGATGGCTTTTACCTTCTCTGGATCCATTTTGAGACCTTCAGGTGATATAACAAATCCCAAATAGACTAACTCCCTTTTTGCAAAGACACACTTCTTTAGATTAATTAACAGTTTCTCTTCCCTTAGCCTTTCAAGGGCACTACGAATATGCAGTAAATGTTCTTCCAAAGTCTTGCTGAAAATTAAAATATCATCCAAATAGACAATAACAAATTTTCCCAAGAACTTCTTAAGTACCTCATTCATGAGCCGCATGAAGGTGCTTGGGGCGTTCGTCAATCCAAAGGGCATGACTAACCACTCATAAAGACCCTCCTTGGTCTTGAAGGCTGTTTTCCACTCATCTCCTTCTCGAATCCATATCTGATGATAGCCACTCTTCAGATCTATCTTTGTGAAGTACTGAGCTCCACTCAAGCAGTCCTCATTTTTATTCTCTAATGGTGGCCATGTTCCCATGCAAAAAAGCTCCTCCTTTTTAGTGCCATAGGTTCTAACTAATCAAAGCATGAATGCTTATGATATTCCTATTGGTGAGTATTGTAGATATATTACTATGATGATATGTTACATTCACAGCTATGTTTGCTATTGATGTCAATATAGCAGTTTTTTATGGTATCTGATAGAAGAACATTGTTGAGTATTCTCATGATCCAAGGTTATGGGAGATACAAGTCTGGGTATCTAGTATATGTAGTTAACATCAGATGAATAAATGTTAATTTTGGAAGAAGTTATGTAAGTTTTGGTGATGTTTATTCTGAGATAGAGTTTATAGAGGCATGTTCTAGTAAACATGGTATATCTCTTAGCAAAATTATTATTTTGAGAATTGAGGTTGAGGATGTGAAGAAGACATGTTGGTGATGATGTGGCTAAGTTCTCTCATCATAATATTATGTGTATGGAAAGGTATTCAAGTTGCAAGGTGAAAGATTAATGTTATCGCTAACTATAACATGTTTTTAATGTGGTCATATAATAATTAATTGAGAAGGTCTAATAGCCGATTCAAAGAATTTTTTATGGATTTGATATAAAGGAAGGACATTTTCCTTTATCAAGTATGACATGGTGAAGTAATTTTTAAGTAGTACAAAAGTGGAAAGCAAAATTGAGTAGAGCAGAGAGAAAGTGAAGGAAACTTCATTGCCAAGGTTTTATTATGTGATCTAAGGTTTGATATTTGGATCCAAAGTTTGTGCCCTATTCTAAAAGGTTTGACAATGATTGGTTGAGTTGACAAAATAGAGGAAAGAGGAACTTAACAATAAATTAATTGTTTGGGTAGTGAGCTCTTCTTCTAATTGAAATTGCATGTTTGGGAAGTGAGCTCTTCTTGCATACATTGTACTACAACTCCTAACAAGGTTGAAACAACCCTTAATAGGGTTGGAATATCCTAATAAGGATCCAAAGTCTCCTAATGGGGACTCATATGTACTAAATGTTGTAATAGGCTCTTAACAAGGTCCATCCTCTAACAATGAATATTTATATTAGTACATCATCTTGTGGGCATCATTTCCACTAGGGTTTTCCCTCTAATTAATGGTTTCCCTAGTTAACATATCTAGTGTAATTATCTATGTGCATATTTTTATGGTTATTGTTTACTTTGGTTGAATGGTTAAGTTTATTTAAGGAATAAAAATGTTTTAATTATTGGATAACTGATTCACCCCCCACTCTTAGTTTATCCTGGTGAGCTATTATTTCCAATACTAACATGATTTAGAATATGATGTGGCTTGGGAAGCTTTCCCATCACTACAAACTTAATATGCTTTCATTTCATTGGCCACCAGATTTTCATCTGGCACTGACTCTTTTACTAGGGCGGGAATGTCTTTCAAACATTGTATTATTTCCACAATCATATTTTTTTATTTGATAGGAGTCATTTTTCAAGAATTTTTGTTCCTCGATGGTCATTTGACCATAAAATTTAGGCTTATCACTTATTGACATTAGTGCCATGTTAGCATTGCATCAACATATATTGTTATCTCTTTAGGCTTTGTTTAGACCTACCTTCTCATTTTTGCTCATATCTTGGGCATACAGACTTCATTTTTTGAAAACAAGATATCACCAAAAAGCTAGTTTTGAGCTTGTCATAGTGGTACAAGTGATTTTTAGTTTTGATGGCTTTTTCTATTGTAAGTTTGGGGTATAGTTTTGCACTCTAGGAGACATATTGTGAGCATCTGATCTCCAATTTGGAAATTCTTTATATCATTGGAAAGGTCATTTTGACCTCTTTCTAGTGATGTTGGTTTTTTTCCTAGATTCTTCTCTAGACATATTTTTTTTAGGCTTTTTCATTTTGGTAGATATCTTGGTTGTTTTAGGTTTTGGGATTGAATTTGTTGCTTCAATTGATTCGTCATGACTTTTACTATCTACTAGATTAATTTGCTTAAGTTTTCTTAAGCTAAACTTTAGGAATATAATAATTAATTATTTTTATCCAACCTAGTTAGACCTTTTTAGGGTTTTGATATCCTTTATAAGGACAATCTCTCTTTTTAACCAATTCATTACTGATAATAGAAATCTATATTTTTTCTCATCAAGAATGGCTCATCTATGGATCTAGCAATTCCAACCTCCATAGCTTTTGCTTCTCTCTTTTTGTCTCATGTGTTTGCATGTAGGTGATTCTTGGGAGCTATGGGGTTGATCTTTCATCAACTTCAATAGATTTTTGCTAAGCTTTGATCATAATATACATTCCAGTTATATTTCACACCCTTGTGTAAAGTTTTAGTGAACAATTATGATTTTTCTGCTAAATATGATATGAATTGGTGAATAGACTAAATTATTCCCTGTAGCCCTCTCATTTGACTAATGTTTCAAGGTGGAGGCATCTCCATTATAGCTTGAACGTTTTCAGTATCCACCTCTATGCCTTTTGTAGACATAATGTACCTAAGACATAATGTACTTGAGTAATTTTCTTGATGTTACACCAAAGGCACGCTTCTTAGGATTTAGCCTGAGACTAAATTTTTCCATGTGATCTAAGATGGGTCCCAAGTCTTGTAGATGAGTGGTTATCTACATACTCCTAACTAGAGTATCATCAACATAATCTTTCATTGTTCTGTGCATCACATCATGGAATATTTTTGTGACTGCTCATTGATATATTGCACTAGCATTCTTTATGTAGCAAAAAGTCCCCCATGCACTAATGAAGGCAATCTTTTCTTAGTCTTTTGGCACAATCTTTATTTGGTTATAGCTAGAGAAACCATCCATTAGTGGGTACATTTTGTACCCAACTTTCATCTTTACTATCATATTACTGTTAGGTAGTGGAAAATCATCTTTAGGGAATACTCTATTGAGATCATAGAAATTAGTGTAGAATCTAATAGATTTGTTATGTTTTGAGAGTAGAACTATATTTGATATCCATTTGGCATAATAAATGGCTCAAATGAAACCAACTTTTAGTACTTTTTCCAATTCAGCTTTGAAAAGAAGTGTTGAATGAGGGTGCATCTTTCAGTGTTTCTTTTTGTTAGGTTTCACTCTTGGTGCGATGAAAAACTAATGCATAATAATATCAAGATTTAAAGGTGGCATATCTGAGTATGTCCATGTGAATTTGATCTTCTTTTCCAAGAAGAAAATAGCGAATTCTTCTTTTTCCTTAGCAAATAATGATTGTGCAAGATGTATGATATGTAGATGTTCTTCAATATCAAGATTTATTGGTTGTGTTGGTTCTATAAACACTAATTATCACTCCTAAAAGTAACTTGAAAGTGCATCAAATATCCCATTCTTAGACACATCATGGAGGTTTTCACCTTTAGATACATCTTTTCATTTTACTATTTTTTCCTTTGATACTACCACAATGTAGTTTTCACAATCATAGCATCTATTCTTTTTTATTTTGATTATATGATTGAGATATTTGATGTTAGCTTTAGTCATGTTGACACCGTGTTCATTGGTCAAAGACATTACTAGTTTGACAATGTGTAGGTAGCAAGAAGGAGCATAGTCATTCTAGAACATAGGGACTTTTCTAGATGTAGTATTTGAGTTCTAGTTTATTAGTTTGGGATAAGTGTGTGAAAGAAATTTGTCAGATTTGATTGTGTTCATAGTGTATTTATCAAACATGTAGACAACGAAGTCAAGACCTAGAGCAATTCTATCGATAGGTATGTTTGAATTCTGCTAAGTCCTAATGTCATCAATCAAGGACACATAAAAATTAGTAGGGTTAGAATCATTAGACCAAACCCTAGACTGTTCTCTATTTTGATTTTATTTTCATATGTGTGAAATCTATCAACGTCTTTATTAGAATTTGCATTTGAGAGGGAGTTAAAATCATAATCTCAAGAATTAGTACTATATGGATTTAAATTGAAATATTCCACAATAGTCATGTGTACCCGTTCTCCAATTTCGATATCATCTTGGTAAGATTGATGCACCAGAATTGGTTTAGAATGCTAGTGTGCCAATTTTGGGGTATTACAAACTTCTATGCTCGATTATCATCTGTGTTGTCTAGCTTTATCTATCCATTATCCAAAACTGACCTAATAAAATGGTACTACAATTGTATGTGTTTTTTCTTTGAATGCAAAATATAATTCTTATTAGATGAATGACACTCTGATGATGTGTATGTACATATAATCATCTCTCTATGGGTGTCTCAATTCTTCCAAGAAGAACTAAAGCCATATCATCTACTTAGCTACCTCTGTAGTAGCAATATACTTTTTCTCTTTAGTGGATAAATCATACACCTTCTATAACTGAGAAAACTATCTCATTACTACCCCACCAATAGTAAATACATAACCTATAGTACTTTTCTTGGTATCAAGGTCCCCTACCAAATCTGTGTTAGCATAGCCTTGTAAATCAGTAGTAGAGCCCCCAAAATGTAAACATTTACTAAAAGTTCCTCTTAAATATTTAAGAATCCATTTGACCACATTCCAATGCTCAATTCCAAAATAACCCATATACCTACAAAGAAATCCCACTGCATGTGCAATATCTAGCCTATTATATACCATAGCATACACCAAACTTCCTACAACTAAAGCATAAGGTACCTTGGAAAATTTATCCTCCTATTCTATTGTCTTTGGACACATCTCCTAAGTTAATTTCAAATGACTAGGAAAAGGTGTGCTTAAAGCTTTAAAATTCTCCATAGAGAAACATTGCAACATCTTCTTAATATAATCAGCCTTAGATAATGTCAATTTTTTTTCTTCCTATCTTTGCAAATTTTCATACCAAGGATTTGTTTTATTGCCTCTAAATCCTTCATAGAAAATGAATATATGCTAATTGTTAGTTTAACCCCTTAATGTGATCCATGTTAGACCCAACTACAAGCATATCATCAACATATAAATATAAAATAATGTATCTCTTATCATTCAACCTCTTAAAATAAATACAATGGTCTGAATGACACTAACTATAACCATGTGCATTCATAAAATTGTCAAATTGAATATACCATTGACAAGATGCTTGCTTCAAACCATATAAAATTTTCTTTAATTTGCACACTAAATTATCCTTACCTTTAACCTTAATTCCATGTAGGTGTTCCATGTATATCTCTTCATACAAATCATTAGTAGCCAAAATACTTAAAACAATGTGAATATAGGTCATTTTAACAATAGGAGAAAATATTTCATCAAAATCAATTACATTTTTCTATACAAATCCTTTTATAGGTAGCCTGGATTTAAATATTTTCTTACCTCAAATCTCTTCTTTCAACCTATAAACCCATTTAATCTATAAAGCCCTTTTACCTGAGGGCAGCTTGCATAAATCTCAAGTCTGAGTTTTTAGTAAGGAGTTCATTTGTTCTATCAAAATAGATTCCCATGAATCTTTGTATCCACCTGCATAACTTCATCATAACATTTAGGTTTACTAGCATCAGCTAATAAAATAAAATACAAAGAGGGAGAAAATATTTCTAAAGGTCTACCTAGCCTTGTTGATCGTCTAACATTCACTAGGGTATGTGATATTTGTTGGTGCAGTTGTTGTGGAGCATGAGGGATTACTGAAGCATCATCCTTTTGAGTATCATCCAACACTACATAATATATTTTCTTTCTTCTCATACTTCTACAATATATCTTTGTACAATACTTTCTTATTAAATATGATATTCCTACTTACAATTTTATGATTTTCAAAATCTCAAATCTTATAACCAAATTCATCAATGATATATCCAACAAATATACACTTCTTAGATTTAGCTTTTAGGTTGGTTCTATTGTTAGAATCTATATGTGCAAATGCTTCACAATCAAAGGTTTTGAGGGAAAAATATCTCACCTTCTTACTAATCCTTGCTTCCTCTAGAATAGTACAACTCAAAGGATTAGAAGGACCTCTATTATCCAAATATACAACAATATTCACAATATCCACCCACATATTTAAGGGTATCTCAACATGTAACCTCGTACTCCTTCCATGCTCTATTATTATCATGTTCATGCATTCAACCACTCCATTTTCATATGGAGTCCTTGGAATAGCTTTTGGTCTATGAATACCAATAGTGGAACAATAATCTTCAAATTAATTATTGCAATAGTCACCACCATTATCATAGACTTGAGACATTTCAATATTTAACCAATATCATTTTAAACCTTCTTAAAAGTTATATTTAAATATATTAGATTGTTGTCTAAGTAAATAAACCCATACTTTTCTAGTTGTATCATCAATAAATGTAACATAATAATGAGAGCCACCAAGGGAAGATACCTAATTCGGTTCCCATACATCTATATACAAAAGGTCTAATTTCTAATTTTTCTTTTCCTTCCCACTCTTCATAATACTAACACCCTTTTATTTTCCATACACATAACTTTTACAAAATTTCATATTGACACATTTTAGACCTAATAAAACTTTCTTTGAATGAAGTAATTTCATACATTTCTCATTCATGTGTGCAACTCTATTGTGGCATAGTGCTTTATCATAATCTACAATAATTGTTTGATCTCCCTACTCAACTATGTCAACTATTCTTGAATATTCATTTTTCTATGAAACAATTAAAGTAGAAGGAACCATATGACCTGTACAAAGATAAAAGACACCTTCTTTTATACCTTTTTCTACTACAAGGGAACCTTTGAAATCTTTTGATTTGTATCATTAAAAGTAATTGTGCAACCTCACCACACATTTTCCTTGCTAAAATCAGTTTCCTACTCATCCTTGAAACATATTCTACCTCTTGTAGTAGCCAATGAATCATATTTTGGAACTTAATCTTAATTTTTCCTCCAATAATCTGACAAAGTTTATTATCCCCCAAATAAACAAGCTTTAAATACCCTTAGACATAATCAAGCAAATAACCTCTATGGAGGGTAGCATGAAATGAAGCTCCTTAATCTAAAACCCATGAGTCATCAACACTTTCTAAAAAAAATTAGAAAGGCATCTTCTTTGAATTTTTTAATTACCACATTTGCCTCCTTGTTTCCATCTTGTTTGTCTCCTTTATTATTCTTTTGAGTCCAACAATCTCTCTTCTTGTGCCTTATTTTTTCACAGTATTGGCAGTCTCATGCTCCTTTTAATTAAGACGTCTTCCCCTTTGATTTACCTCTTGATTTCCCACGATTTCCAATATTTTATCCTCTCTTAGTCATTTTTCCTTTTCTTTATGCATTCAAAATACTTCCTAATGCAGACCCACCCAAGCTTTTCTTATGGGTTTTCTCACTCTGAATAACACCAATCACATCATCAAATTTTAGGGTATTAGATTCATAAACATAATTACTTACAACCATTATCAAGTCATTCCATCTTTTAGGAAAATAAGAAAAAATGAAGAGAACCTTAATTTCTTCATCTAAATTAACACTTATAGAAGATAACTAACTAGTAACTATATTAAACTTGTTTAAATGATCTACAATAGATCTTACTTATGTCATCTTCATATTAAATAAATGCTTCATGAAAAATACCTTGTTTGAAGCAAAGGTCTTTTCATATAACCTTGCTAGGGTTTGTATCAATTGTTTTGTCATCTTCTATTTTATAGTATTAAATTACATTGGTTGTGCTAGGCAAAAATAGATACTTCTAGAAGTGCATTTATGTCCAAAATATTCAGTCCTCATCTCATAGCAATTGGTTTCTTGGATTTTCCTCCCAATGGCCACCATAAATCCTTCTAATAAAGATGGTCCTCTATTTTTTATTTTCCATAACTAAAAGTTCTACCCATTAAACTTCTCAACCTTTAGTTTACCCTAATTTTCCATTGCTCTCACTCAATCGTAAGACTTTCACTTAACCATGAGACTTTCTTGCAAAGAATAACTGAAACAACTAGGCTCCAATACCACTTGTTAGAATTTAAAGAGACAAAAATAAAAAATTATATGCAATTATATCCAATAAACAAAAATAATAATGCACATAGAAGAAAACACAAGACACAAAGATTTAACATTGTTCACCGAATTGCTGGGCCACACCCACCAAACAACAAATCCAATATTTTAATTATTTAGTGATTATAACCTAATTATAATTTGTAATCCCTTATAGCTCAATATTATTATAAGAAGTTATTATCCTATCACACATTATGAAATGACTAACTATAAGCCATATTATACAAATTTTGTTGTTGCTTTAAGGTTATAATTAGCTACAACATGTCGGTCCAAAAATTGTCAATAGAATAGCCTAAAAAAAAAAAAAAACTCTGTGAAGGAATTGTGGAGAATGTATAGTAATTCCCTCATTAGTTACCAAAAACTAACATGTTTGTGTATGATTATTTTCCTTAAAGTAATGTGATGGGTTGCTAGCATTTCTTGTGTAGCCTTTTGGAATCTTCGTTAAAACTAATTATCTCTTCTAAGTAGCATACAAAAATTTATTGTTATTGAAACTAGAATCAATTGCAACTATATTGTAGATTGTCAAAATTTGATATCACTAAGTGTATTCTTATACTTCATGATAAAATAATATAGTATACATATTAATACTTTTATAATGTAGGAGCATCCTAGGGTAACCAAAAATCTTGTATACAAGAGCATTAGGCTTGGATTTGTGGATCTATGATTCACATAGTTGGGGATGTGTTTGAGGAACATTGAGGAGCCTTGTCCTTGGTGCACATAAAGTTTAGAGTAATCATGTTAGAGTTAGAACTATTTTGGTGGCTACTGGTAAGATGTTCTTCATTTATTGAAAGACCTTGAAGATTGTTTTTGTGAGCATCAATATATGAGATTTTGCTTATACCTATGCAGGAGCATCTTGGGTGCAAGGGCAATCTTGCACCACCCAAAAATATTTTTTTTTTTTGGTCTTTTCTATTTTAATAAGGACCAATAGACAGGGTGGTTACTATTTATTGGAACTTTATATTTTTAGTAAGTTTTTTATATGAGCTCAAAATATTCTCATTTTCTATAGGAAGGTTCATTTTAGAGATATAAGCCTACCATAAAAATCTCATTGCTCCAGCTTAAGTATCGAAGAAGTTATTACAGATTTTTTGTGGAAAATTTTGTAGAAAAAGCTTTAGGCTGACCATTGGAGGCCTTAGAGTGCCATGATGAGGTCTAAAAACTCGAGGGAAGGGCACTAGTGCCATTCTGAACTTGTAGATTAGGAGCTTCTATTTCTAAAAAGTGATTATAATAGCTAATTAGAGAAACAGTTCATGAGTTATGACCTTCCGAAGTTGGGCTACTCGAAACTTCTAAAATAATTGTCAAAGATGCATTTGGCTAACTCTATATGTTTTGTTAGATTTTGTCAGCCCTAGGTATTAAGTTTGAGCATCTATAACCTTCTCAAATAGCATAAAACTTCCTATTTAAGAAAGACCCAAACATTGTCTAAGATAACTCTACGAGATAGTTTGCAACCTATCCTGCAAATTATTGTATTGAAGGCACCCATGTGGGTTAGCATATTGTATTTATGAATTCTGTAATTCTATATTTGTGGCACAAATAAGAAGTTTATATTTTGTTCTTGCATTTTCTATTGTTTCTTTGTTTCTATTATGAGTCTATGGTATTCAAGGGAGCACCCCTACATCAAGTAGTATTAGAGCTAGAGTTGTTGAGTGTGTGAAAAGATCACTGATTGTGAGGTAGTTTGCACCAAAACTGTGGTTTGGGCTGAATGTGTAGATAGATCATCAATTGTGAGGTAGTTTGCACTAGGGTTTCAATGGAAGTGCGAAAATGCAGAAGCTGATAAGGAGAAAGTCACTCATTATCTTAATGGGTTAAGGCCCAATATTTTGGATGAGCTAAGTTTAGTTTGAGTGAGTAGTATTGAGGAGGCATACCAATTTTCCATAAGAGTCAAGGAGAAACTAGACAATAAGTTTGATAATAAAAATAGTGGAAGAGGTTGTGGTGGAAGATCTAGTAGATGATCTTATGGTGGTCATAATGATGATCAGAAGAACAAGGATGAGGCTAGAAGTAGCAATTAGAACCAGAGGGGAAACAATTTCAATCATTTCCATGATCAAAATAATAGAGATCAAAGAGGAAGAGGTAGAGGACAAGGATTTGGAAGAGGAGGCTTCCATAGAAAATATTTTCACTACAGAGAAGAAGGGAATAGAGCACTTGAATGTACCTAGTGCCAAAGAAGGACAGATCAAAGAACATTATGAAGATGTTGAAAGAGGGTTAGTCCTAGTTAACCAAAGAGTCTTGCTGAGTGGTGAGAATGAACCTGAGCAAAGAAGGAGCTTGTTTCACACAAAGTACAAATGTAAAGATAAGATTTGTGATGTGATCATTGATGGTGGAAGTACTGAAAATCTGGTGTCAAAAATGATGGTCACCAAGTTGAAGCTGAAGAGGTAAAAACACTCGCATCCATACCATATTTCTTGGGTGAAAGATGACCACAAGGTCATGGTCAATGAGCAATGCTCAGTAATGTTCAAGATTAGAAGCTACTAGGATGAGCTACTATGTGATATCATACCTAAGGACATATGCCATATGATGTTGGGTAGGATGTGGTAGTTTGATAGGTAAACTGTACATGATGGGCAAGCAAATACCTACACTCTAACTAAGGATGGAGTGAAACATAAGTAGAAGTCATTGAAGGATAAAGAAGAAAAGGTATGTAGTGCTACTAGAATATGTTTTGTTGATGGAAAAGAGTTTCTTAAAGGTATGAAGCATGAGCATATGTGTTTTTCTATAATTCCTAAAGATAGTAAAGAAGAAGTAGAGGAGGTACTTACAAAAGTCGCAGATATGTTAGAAGAGGTTTTTGATATTGTATTAGATAATGTACCTGATGGGTTGCCCCTAGTGAGGAAGATCAATCACCAGATGGATTTGGTTCCAGGAGCAAGTTTGTCAAACAGGGCACCACACAAAATGACACCAGCAGAAAGTGAAGAGTTGAATAGGCAAGTTCATGAGTTTTTGCAGAAAGGGTTGATTCAAGAGAGTCTGAGTCCATATGTTGTACCAGTAGTATTAGCACCAAAGAAGAATGGAGAATGGAGGATGGAGGATGTGCACATATTCTTGTGTTATCAACAAGATCACCATCAAGTATAGATTTCCTTTGCCAAGGATGGATGAAATTATGGACTATTTAAGTGAAGCTTAGTATTTCACAAAGATAGATATGAAGAGTGGGTACCATCCGATTCATATCAAAGAAGGTGATGAGTGGAAGACTACTTTCAAGATAAGGGAATGACTGTATGAGTCGTTAGTCATGCCTTTTCGGCTAACCAATGCATTGAGCACTTTTATGAAGGTCATTAATGAGGTACTGAAGGATTTTCTAAGTAAGTTTTTCATTATTTACCTAGATGATATATTGATCTTTAGTAAGACATTGGAGGAGCATTTAATTCATATTTGCAAGGTGTTTGATAAGTTGAGGGAAGAAAAGTTTTGATAAACTTGAAGAAGTGCAGTTTTATAAAGAAAGAGTTGGTGTATCTAGGATTTGTAGTCTTAGGAGAAGGTCTGAAAATGGACCTAGAGAAAGTGAAGGCTATGCTCAAATGGCCTACTCCAAGTAGTGTGAAAAAGGTAAGATCTTTTCATGGACTGGCTACATTTTATAGAAAGTTCATAAGAAGTTTTAGCACTATTTTTGGACCCTTGAGTGAAATTATAAGAGGGGATATGAAAGAGTTTAAGTGGACTATAGGAGTAGATAAGAGTTTTAATCTGTCGAAATAAAAAGTTACTAATCAGTTTATTTTAGCACTTCCTGATTTTAATTAGGTGTTTCAAGTAGACCGTGATGCTAGTGGTATTGCAAGAGGAGCTATTTTGAGCCAAGAAGGTAGACCTGTTGCTTATTTTAGTGAGAAGTTGGATGATGCAAAAAGAAAATATTCTATTTATAATTAGAAATTTTATGTTATAGTTCAAGCATTGAAAAAGTGGAGACACTATCTTCATCTTAAGGAGTTTATTTTGTATACTAATCGTCAAGCTTTGCAATATTTGAATAGTCAAGGAAAATTGAACCAAAGAAATTTAAAATGGGTTGAGTTTTTGTAAAGTTATAAATTTTTTTTGAAGCACAAGACTGGGAAGTCTAACAAAGTTGTAGATGCTCTTAGTAGAAGTCAACTTTTTCTGATAGAAATGCAGATAGAGGTGGTTGGGTTCAAGAAACTTAGTACTTAGTATCTAGATGATCCTAATTTTGGTGAAGCGTGGAAGGCTTGTACAAAACCTATTACACTTGATAGGACAAAATGGTTGAATTTATGATCCAAGATAGTATGTTGTTCAAAAGAAGCCAGTTGTGTATTCCTTGAAGTTCAATGAGAGAGAACCTCATCAAGGAGAAGCATAGTGGAGGATTGGCTGGACATTTTGGAAGAGATAAAACTATAGCTTTAGTTGCTAAAAATTATTACTGGCTATAGTTACAACAAGATGTGAAAAAGTTTGTACAAATTTGCTAAGTATGTCAGATGGTGAAAGGAGTGAAGCAGAATACAGAGTTATATCAGCCATTACCTATACCAGAGAAGCCATGGGAGGATGTCAACATAGATTTTGTTCTTGTATTACAGAGGACATAGCATGGATATGTTTCTATTTTTGTGATGGTTGACAGGTTTTCAAAGATGGCATATTTTATTCCTTGGAAGAAGACTAGTGATGTTGTTCATGTAGCAGAGTTATTTTTCAAAGAAGTGGTGAGATTACATGGTCTGCCAAAGAGTATAGTTTCAGATCGAGATACCAAATTTGTTGGATATTTCTAGTGTACATCGTGGAAGAAGTTGAAGATAGATTTAAAGTTCAGTTCATGAAATCACCCACAGACTGATGGATAGACAGAAGTTGTGAATCACAGTTTGGAGAACTTGTTGAGATGCTTGGTTGAAGATAAGCCAAAAGGATGGGATATGATTTTACCATAGGCAGATTTTTCATATAATAATTCTATTAATAGGAGTATTGGTAAATCACCATTCCAGATTGTATATGGGAGTAGTTCCATAAATGCTTCTGAATTGAGGCAGTTGGATAAAGAAGATATAAGTAGTGCGGAAGCAGAAGATTCTGCTAAACATTTGAAGAATGTCCATGAGGAGGTAAGGAAGAACATCATAAAAGATGAATACATAGTATAAAGCTAAGGAAGATGTGAAAAGGAGATATAAAGAATTTCAGATTGGATATGAAGTCATGGTTCATTTGAGAAAGGAGCATTTTTCAGTGGGTACATATAAAATGTTGAAGATGAAGAAGTTTGGACCGTGAAAGATAGTGAAGAGGAATGATTCTAGCAATGCGTATGGAGTTGCCTACTGAATTGAATATTTCACTAGTATTTCATATTTCATATTTGACAAAGTATTATGAAGGATGTGATGAAGATGAAGTTGTAAAAGTGCAGTGGAGCATTCTAGCAACTAGTTTGGCTACAAAGGAGATTGAGGAGATACTAGATAGTCATGATGGGAAAAGTACTAGAAACAAAACTTATGAGGAATATTTGGTCGAATGGAAAGGGAGATCAGTTGAGGATTTATCATGGCTAATAAAGAAGGAGGTTAACTATCTTGGTTTTTTTCTGAACACATGAGACGTGATAGACTCACTTCTCAAATTACCCTAGGTGTTTGATATAGGAGCATCCTAGGTGCAAGGGAAATCTTGCATCACCCAAAAATATTTTATTTTTAGTCTTTTCTCTTTTAATAAGGACTAGTAGACAAGGTGGTTACTATTTATGGAAACTTGCTATTTTTAATAAATTTTTCATATGAACTTAGAATGTTCTCATTTTCTATAGGAAGGTTCATTTTAGAGATATAAGCCTACCATAAAAATCTCATTGCTCCAACTTAAGTATCAGAGAAGTTATTGCAGATTTTTGATGGAACAATTTGCTAAAAAAATTTTAGGCTCACCATTGGAGGTCTTAGAGTGCCCAAATGAGGTTTGAAAACTCATTGGAAGGGCATTAGCACCATTTTGAGCTTCTAGATCAGGAGCTGTCATTTTCAAAAAGTGGTTATAATAGCTAATCGGAGTAATGGTTTTTGAGTTATGGCCTTTTGAAGTTGAGCTACCTGAAACTTCTAAAATAATTGTCAAAGATGTATTTGATCGACTCTATATGTTTTGTTAGGGTCTGTCGACCCTAGGTATTAAGTTTGAGAATCTAGAACCTTCATGGGTGGCATAAAACTGCCTATTTATGAATTTTGTAATTCCACATTTGCAGTGCAAATAAAATGTCCATATTTTGTTCTCGCATTGGTTGTTGTTTCTTTGTTTCTGTTATGAGTTTATTGTATTAGGGGAAGCAACCCTATATCATATACACTCTTGAATTTTGATCGTTGGATGACACGTCAACTTAAGTCTAAGGGTGAGTTTGCTTATATTGTCATATGAGTTAGTTATGCATTGTAAACTTGGGGCTTGTCCTAAGTATTTAGTTACTTCATGCATTTAATGTCAATTGCCAAACTAACTTGTGGCTTGAGAGTTTATTTAATATAATTTGCTAGGCTGACTTGTGGCTATAACTAGAGGATCTTGTGATATCTAGAGTCATTTAGTTTAGCTGGAAGAATATGGAATAGCTAAGAAGAGCGGAGTTAGTAGCTAAGTGTGGGCATAGGAAATAAGAAGGTTGCTTGGTGGCTTGTGAGCACAAGTTTAGATTCTTCTTGGGGTTTTTACTAGATTGCGGGTCTAGACTAGTTAGACTTTCAATCTTGCGAGGTCTTGCATAACAGATATTGTAATTGCTTATTTAGTTGGCCATAATCTGCAAGGCTTTCCAACCAGGCATGTTGGATGTAAATCTTATTATTAGAATTGGCAATGTTTTGATTTGAATTTCTGAATTATTGTTATTCTTCCATTGTATAATTATATAATGAATTCAAATACATATATAACTTATTAAGACAAAAAAATTAACATGGTTTTCATTGCTTTAGAAGATATTCAAAAAAATCATTGTTTTGCTTTTCAATTGCACTTTTTCTTGCCAACAATAATAGAATTTGACTGGCTAACTTGTAGAGAGAAAGATTTACTTTGCTCATGTTGCTCTCATTATGGTTCTCTTCATTTTGTTTTGCTACATGAGAGGTGGAATCCTATTTGCGAAGAGAAATCTGTTTCAATTCAAAGTTAATGAAGAAGATATTGAAGAAAGATATTTAAGATAAACAAATAAGATTTCCGAAAGGACAGGAAGAATAAGTCAGGAAGAGTGGAGGAAAATGATAAATAATGACAATGGGCACAAAATACAAGACAAAAACACTGTGTAACTGTTCTAAAAGCCAGTCACCTTATTATCAGTTATTGGAATGTATTACGGGTCTCGCAACAATAGGACATTAAAATATTGCAATCATTTCAGAATTCTATTATTATGTATTCTTTTCAGTGACAGCAGTAAGACCTTATCATAATCTGCCCAACTTTGGACCAGTATGATCCTTTTCTTGTCCCTTTCACAGCTTACCTTGCAATATAAAGATTGCCTTTTGTTTTAGTTTCCTCTTCCCAAGAGCAATATCTATAGGGCCTTGTTCTGTGCTCCATCGACTTCAAATAAAACATTATATGTGGGTAGTTTTTTTTTTTTTTAAACATATTGGGTTTCTTAGTTTACTTTTCTTGATGGGTAGCATTTCCTCTTCCTTAATGGATATTGTTTCTTCTTCTTAATTATTATACACTTTTTGAGTCAAATTGATAATAATGTTTGATATAAATATCTGTTGAATATAAACTTCTCATCTCTTTTTTCAAGTATTTTGAAAACATGAAGAGTTGGTGCGTTGTTATTACTTTAATAACCTGGTCGGTAGTCGACATTTACTTTGGCCCCTCAATCATCAATTAAAATATAGTTGAGTTGTTATTGCACAGGATTAAGTTGTTTAAAGAGATACTAAGAACATGCAGTCTATTTCATTTTGATTTCTGCCGCTGCCGCTTGTAACACGGTGTAGGATTCTTTATCTCAATCTCAAAACTTGTTTGTTTGACCTAATTGTTTTCACTTCATTTTTAATGGTCTCTCATAATTTGTCAGTCTATAATTTTAGTTTAATTATTTGAATTAAATTGTGTGATCATTTTTTCTTTTTATAGTTTTATTTTCATATCAGATCATAAAGTAACTTGGGATATCATCTTTCTTACTTATTCATTATGATTATAGGTCATAGTGTGTGATTTCAAATGTTTCTTTTTGGTTTTCTCATCTTCATAAAAAATCATAAGATGTGGTGAAAGATTTTGATTAAAGAAAATATTTAGATATTCTACCACAGAAATATTTATACTATCATTTTATCTTTCTTAGTCATGCTCCACAATTGACTTTATATGATGCGGCACATCTATGAGACAACCAAAATGCAGTCATAATGTATAAAAATAAAACACTTTAGAGAAACAAAAAAACGCTATACACGGTGCATTCTGGTTGTCTCATAACCAGCAACAAATAATATTTTATAATTTTTGTTAGTGTTTTAAAATGAATCATACAGTATGATCTAAAACATATTTTTCCATGTTTGTTCATTCTGATAACAGATCATAGAACATCATCTAAAATATTGATTTTTATATTTGCTCATCATGACAATATAAATCATATGATCTGAAATATTGAAAGATAAAAATAATAATATAATCTGATTTAAAAATATTCAAAATAATTTATTTCCTTTACTAAAATTTCTCACAATTATAAATTTTCAATGATATAATCAAATGGGCCCCTTCGAAAAGCTAAAGTTGAAAAGATAAGAAAAAGGAACGAATACCATGTTTTAACATTAGTCTCACAATATGAGCGATATGGAGCCTTTTTTTTTCATAGATAGATATTTTCACCATTTGTGGATCTTCATCCCTGCTTTTATATACCAAAGCAACTTGCCCTTTTTCTTTTGTGCTCACGAACAGTGTGTGGCAAAGTATACACAGAGAATATATATCATTGCAATTCCGGATGAAGAAGACAGACATATATACAAAGGGCAGAATCTACTCAATCCAATGTAGTTTGTCCAAGATTGCAATCTATCTTCTTGCGGTGTTGTTTTTCTCCAGATGACTTTTCTCATTCGGCTTTGGAGTCTTCCCTGACATAATGCCTTCCTAATTCCTTTTCTAAGCTTGCTTATTGGAATTAAAAGTAATAAAAACTTTTGAAAATGGGTCCCTTGTAAAAGTAGACAAGGAGAATGTAGGACCCTAATTGGAAAACATGATTCCATCTGCTCTATTCTTTATTATGTTTTCTATTCTATTGATGGAGAATGGAGAACCCAAGTAGTTGGGTATCTACTCAATTTATTATCACAATGACTTTCATTGCCTATTTCCACACATGGCTCAATGGGTTTTTCCTGTTTAGTTTGTCATATCTTAATTCTTCTCATCACAACATGAAATTGATTGATGTGGCCATGTTGTGCTCCTCGTCCATGAAAGTTATATAAAATTGGATGTGCCTCACCAGTTAAAACCTTCAGCTCAATGTTTTATATGTATTGTTTATTTATCATTGCTTTAGTTGAGGTTGTTTGTCAACTTTAGCACTAAGGATGTTTCTTTTTAAAGCTTAACTGAATTGACAACTATACCCCTAAGAGTTTGACAAATATGTGGTTCAAAAGGCTTGGTTTTATAAATTATAATTTATGATTGGATCTAGTGGTTTGTTTTATAGTTCAAGGATAGGTTTCTCACTTTATTACGAAAGTGTTTTTTCTTTAACAAATATCATTTCTTATAGTTTGATAATTTTAGTGTTAAAAATCAATAAGGGTTGATTTTATAAAGATATAATTTCTAATTAGGTTTAGTGTTAAAGCATAGGATTTGCTTGTGATTTCTAAGGATGTGAATTTTTAAACAATTTGAGTCATTACTAAAATTTTAGAGAATATTAACCATTCATGTATTACAATTTAAATCTTTCATTCTTCTCACATCATACTTGTTATTTTATTAGCATAGATGGTCAAATGTCTTTCCATCCTCACATAATTGTAGTACCACCATCCCAATTATTTGGGTACTAAAAATACTAGCAATTGTTTAAAAAGGTATTTCAAAATAATATATTTTATTTATTGCATATTCAAGATATTTAATTTGATTAGGTCAAATGGTTTTGTTACGATATAGTTTAGTTTATGTTAATATTTATGATTAAATGTTATTATATCAACAATATTTACAAATAGAGCTCGGTTAATTTTATTAGCAATATGGATTTCCTTCTTGCCATTAATGTCAACTTGATGGAGTGGTGTGGTGCTCAATTTGTGGAGGTTTAAAAATGAGTGTCCCGAAGTTGTTCTAATGTATAGTGGTAATATTGAGTCAGAATTCAACCCATGCAGAAGATGACAATATGGGAAGCTTGAATATTAAGAAAAGAATATATATGAATTCTTTATGGGACAATGTTTTGCATTCATCCTCATTAGAAGTTGATGACTTGCAATTCTTTTTTTCATATCTATGGCTTATGAATGTTGGATTATCATTTCCTAAAATCCACATTAGTTTAGAGGTTGAAGCTACAATTTTCGATTGATTGAAAATGAGGTTGGCTATCAAGACTAGTTTGAAAAATGTTCCACATTGGTTCTTTTGTATGCACACATCATGGTGGGTAGCTTCAAAAGGTTTTTTTAGTTTTCTAAATTAGAATTAATGTACACTGTTTTTATCAACAAGTGAAGATATGTTATTTTGTTGTTTGGCATTATTGTTTGTGTTGATCTCTGACTTATTAAGTATACTGATTTAATTGAATTATGATATTTTAGTTTGGATATCTATTTTAGGATGAGCTGAGAGGTTATAGTGGGCCTTATTATGTCATGTTTAGATTTGCAATAGGTTACGTGTATTAAAGAATGCTAAGGGTTGACTAGTTAACATACTTTAATGGTTTGCTTCACTTTACATTTTGTGCAAATGGTGAAGGATGTTATGTTGCATTCCCTTCATTTAAATCAATCAGTGGAGGTAATGTAGGAGCATTCTTGGGTCATTGGAAATTTTGTGAGACTCCAAGATATTTTCTTCCATTTTATTTATTTTATTGTTCACTCAGAAAGTTTTTTGTGGTTTTAGTATCTTATTGATCTAATTGGTTTATTTTCTTATGCAATACTTATGACATGATCTATTCATTGTGGACTTCTTAGTCTAGATTGGCATCATGATCTAATTTTTATAGGTGAAGATATCATAAGATTGGTTCAGTCCAATTCTATCTTTTCTATTCTAATGTTGAGGTTGCCAAGATTTGACTTGCAATGGACTTTTATGACTTGTGATGCATCTTGGTGCATTGTTCAATATTTTTACACATTTCATCAACCACCTTGTATCTTTGTATGGAAAAATGTGTTCATATGAGGGATCTTCTTATGATTTGGGTCCTAACATATTAGTTGTAATATGTTTCCTTTGTCTTGGGGATTATGTATTAGACAAGCTAACTTATGGCTAGATACATTATGCATTGTTAGAAGGATTAGAATAACTAAGAGGGGGGTGAATTAGTTATCCTCATGTATAGATGTACTAATTTAGCATTTATTAACTTCAAACAACTTAAACAAAATCATTAAGCCACTCGGTCAATACAACAACTCATCAACAACTTAACATTCTTTACATTTCTATTTTGTATATGTGTCAAATAACCATTGTTGTGATGTGGAGCCTAATCAGACTTAGAGGTTTATTTGATGCAATTTTTTCTTGATATTATTTCTATGGGGGTTTGGGGGAAGTGCCCCCAAGACAGAGGCAACCAAGGAGATGATATGGCTTCAATTCTTCTTGGAAGAATTGGGATACCCTCAGAAGGATAATTATTTATTTACAGATAGTCAGAGTATCATTCATCTTATGAAGAATTCAACACTACATTCAAAGACAAAACACATACAGTTGTGGTACCATTTCATTCGATTAGTTTTGGATGAAGGATAGTTAAAGCTAGAAAAAATACATATAGAAGATAATCCAGTAGATATGTTTACCAAGGTAGTAACAAGTGAGAAGCTGAACTCCTCTTAAGCTTCAATCGGTCTTCTAGACTGAACATAATAAAAGAACAATAGAGTCTAGGGTGGTTTGATATTCCAGTGGAAGCTACAGGTTTAGTAGTGCTATGATTAGTCTCCAAGTGGGAGGTTATTGTTGTGGAGTTTGATTAGTCTCCAAGTGGGAGATTGTTGTGATGTGTAGCCTAATCAGACTTGGAGGTTTATTCAATGCAATTTTCTCCTCATATTATTTCTATGGGGGTTTGGGGGTAGCGCCCCCAAGATTGTTGTGATGTCATTGACCCTGTGAGATCCTAGGGCAGTGCCCCAGGTCTACTCCCTATCATAGTATAGGGTGGGGTCAAAGGGAAACGCCCCTACGGGGTTTTCAAGGGCAAGCCCAAATTCCCTTACATTGTAAAAGGCATCGATTGTTATTTTTCCTATTGGACAACTTATTCTAATCCTAATTTTGTAAGTGACAAAAGCTTGTATAAAAAGGGTTAGGGTTAGGGATTTCATAATTGAATGGTGATATTGTAGCTTCTTGTGGTGCTATTGAGCTATAAGGGATTACAGATTGTAATCAATAGATAATAATAATATTGGACTTGTTGTTGGTGGACGTAGCCCAAGGATTGGGTGAATTTGCATTCTCTTCTATGTGAGCTATTATTTTCCAATATTGGTTATATTTACATGTAACTATTATCTTTATCTGATGTTAATCCTAACAACTTTAAATAAATAACTATAAAATACAATGCATAACATAAATCTCACACAAGTAATTAACACTAGTATTTAATGTGGAAACCCAATTTGGTAAAAACCATTCATAACATGCTATCAACTTTTCACTCTTCTAAAGTGAGCTTGGTTAAGATCCAACTCTGTTAAAGGTTACAAAAGACATTGTTAGGTATGACCTTGTTAAAAGATTTAATCACCCTGTTAGGAGTGTCTTGGTTAGAGTACTTTCAATCATTCAATTAGAATGTTACCTTGATCTTAAAGGATTTACAAAATCACTATTATGTCAACCTTGATTAAAGGATTTTGATTGCCACAATGGTTAGAATGTAATAAAAATTTTAATCTTTAAAGATACAAAATCAGTTCACAAATGAAAATCTCCATTCAACTCATTTGATGGTACCATCCCCACTAGGGTTTTCCCTCTAATTAAGAGTTTCCCTAGTTAACATATCTGATGTTAATTGTGTATGGGTATCTTGTTGTGGTTTTAGTTTATATTACTCACATGGTTAAGTTTTTTTGAGGTTAATGTTTCTAATGATAGTTGGATAACTAATTCACACCTCCCCCCCTCTCAGTTATATTAGTGGACTATATATTATAACAGTTGGTATTAGAGCATCACGTTGTTGAAGAGAAGCTTGAATAGCTTTGGGAGATCGATGGTGAACATGTTTAGGAAGGATAGTCCAAGATTCAATGGGGCCAGCTATGATATTTGGAAGGAGAAGTTGAAGACTCATCTATTTTCTATGGGTCTAGGATTTTGGATCTTGACAAAAAGTGAGAAGACAATTGTGGAAAAAGTGCATGGTTTCAGGCTATTAGATCTTGAAAAAAAGTGAGAAGAAAATTGTGGATGAAGACAAGCTTGAGAAATGCATTGAAGCAGAAAGAGATCTATTCATGTGTAACATGAGAGCCAAAAAAGCCCTACTTTCAGCTCTTCTAGAGACTGAATACAATTAGGTAAAGACATTTCAAACTTCTCATGAAATTTGGAAAGCATTAGAAGATACTTTTGAAGGTGATGATCATCCAAAGAGAATGAGATTGTAAAATTGGATTTGCGCATTTCAAGATGCTAAGATTATGGAAGATGAATATATAAGAGGTTATGTAGGTAGAATATTAGAAATTGTTACAAGAATCAGTCTCTTGGTTGAACTAAAGAAGATGGTGAGGTTATATGGAAGATCTTGAAAATTTTAACACCACCATTCAAGAAAACAACTCTGATGATTCAGCTAGTTATGCCCTGCACCAAAGATTTCACAAAGGAATCATTGCTTGGAAGATTATAATCTATAGAAGCTGAAATGAGACACTCTAGAGAATTACCTAGAGTTGAGACAACTTTAAATGCTATGAACATTGACCTAATCTATCAAGAAGTGCAAGCGCAAGAGGAGATTTTTCCAGTAGTTGCAGATTTGAAGAAGATAAGAAGATTAAAGAAGGAATAACTCTTCTGGTAAGAAGAGAGAATGATGGTAAGAATGTCTTTAAATGTTGGACTTGTGATAAATATGGTCATTATGCATGTAAATGTCGTAACAGAAAGAAACATTTTAGAGGAAAATTTAATCCTAGAAGAGATAAGGATATAAATTTTTATATGCTAATGGTGATGAAGAATCTAATGAAAGAGATTAGAGTGAAAGTGATGATGAATTAATATTTGTGGCTCTCAAGGAAGATGATGTTGATAGAGAGATTAGAGAAGAGAGACCTCTAGTTACCCAAGTTGAGAAGAAATTATATTGGATAATTGATAGTGGATGTTCACATCACATGACTAATGATATGAACAAATTTTTTAAGTTCAGAAATTAGGATGGAGGTATTATTAGAGTTGGTAACAATGCATCCTATCATATTACATCCATTGGATCTATTACTCTTGATGGTAAAACTAAAACTGATGATGTTTACTTTGTTGATGGTTTAAAACATTTAAAAAAAAAATGTTGGATAGTTGGTAGACAAGGGATATCTATTGCAGTTCACAAAAAATACTTACATGATCAAAGAAAAAGATGGTGTTAGGATTAATCCATAGATAGAAATAACAATTACGTGCAAATATAACCAATATCGGAAAATAATAGATCACATAGAAAAGAAAACAAGACACCAAGATTTAACTTGTTTCACCTAATCCCTGGGCTACGTCCACCAAACAAAGAGTCTAATATTATTACAATCCAATGATTACAACCTAATTACGATCCATAATCCCTTATAGCTCAATACTATTGCAAGAACCCATTTTCACATCACCACTATGAAACAATCTCTAACTCTAAGCTCTTTTATACAAGTATTTTTACTAATTTAGGGTTAAATTAATAATTACATGTTAGCCCAAAATCTTGATAAAATAGGGCTTAAATTTTTCTTTGTGGCGATACCCATGCCCCAAAGAATTTATGAAGTATGTACAGTACTTTCCTGATTAGTCACCACAATCTAACAATCTCCCTCTTGGGGACTGATCAAGCTCCACACTAAACAACAATCTCCCACTTGGAGACTAATCTTGTAGCTATGTCGCTACTCCATGGGGCTCCAACTGGATCAAACCACCCTAGACTCTATTGTTCTTTTATTCATGTTCAATTGAGAAGACTAATTGAAGTTGAAGAGGATTTCAGCTTCTCCCTTGTTACTACCTTTGTAAACATATCCGTTGGATTGTCATTTGTATGTATCTTATCTAGCTTTAACTATCCATCCTCCAAAATTGACTGAATGAAATGGTACTGCAACTGTATGTGTTTTGTCTTTGAATGTAGAGCTGAATTCTTTGCAAGATGAATAGCACCATGACTATCTAAAAAAAAAAAATTATACTTTTGAGGGTGTCCCAATTCTTCCAAGAAGAACTAAAGCCATATCATCTCTTTGGCTGCCTCTGTAGTAGCTACATACTTTTCCTTTGTAGTGGATAAAGCATTAACCTTCTTTAACCTAGAAACCCAACTCACAACTACCCCACCAATAGTAAAGACATAACCTATAGTACTTTGCCTAGTATCAATATCCCCTACCAAATCTAAGTTAGAGTAGCCTTGTAAATTAGTAGTAGAGCCCCCAAACTATAAATACTTATTGGATGTTCCTCTCAAATATCTAAGAATCCATTTGACTACATTCCAATGCTCAATTCCTAGCTAACTCATATACTTGCTAATGACTCCCACAACATGTGCAATATCCGGCCTTGTATATACCATAGCATACATCAAGCTTCCTACAGCTGAAGCATAGGATACCTTGGAAATCTTATCCTCCTCTGCTTGATTCTTGGGACACATCTCCTTAGTCAACTTCAAATGACTAGATAAAGGTGTGCTGACAGCTTTAGCATTCTCCATAGAGAAATGTTGCAACATCTTCTCAACATAATCAGCTTGAGATAGCATCGAATTTTTGTTCTTCCTATCTCTGCAAATCTTCATACCAAAGTTTTTTTCTGCCCCCAAATCCTTCATAGTGAATGCATGTGCTAACTAGCATTTTAGCCTCGTAATATGATCCATGTTAGACCCAACCAAAAGCATATCATCAACATATAAACATAAAATAATGTAGTTGTCATCATCCAACCTCTTAAAATAAACACAATGATCTAAATGACACCTATTGTATCCATGCCCATGCATAAAACTGTCAAATTTTAGATACGTTTTCCGAGGTGCTTGCTTCAAGCCATATAAACTTTTCTTCAATTTGCACACTAAGTTCTCCTTACCTTTAACCTTAAATCCACATGGCTGAGCCATATATATCTCTTCATCCAAATCACCATGAAGGAAGGCTATTTTAACATCAAATTGCTCTAAATAAAAATCTTCAGAAGCAACAAGACTTAAAATAGTATGGATAGAAGTCATTTTAACAACAAGAGAAAGTATCTCATCAAAATCAATGCCCTTTTTCTGTGCAAATCCTTTTACAACTAACTTCGGTTTAAATCTTTTCTTACCTCCATCCTCTTCTTTTAACCTATAAACCCACTTATTCTGTAAAGTTGTTTTACTTGTAGACAACTTACATAAATTTCATGTCTTATTCTTCAGCAAAGAGTCCATTTTGTCTTTCATTGAAAACTCCCACTGAGTCTTCGTATCCACCTACATAGCTTCATCATAACATTTAGGTTCACCAACGTCAGTAAGTAAAATTGAATTTAAAGAGGGAGAAAATATTTTTGGAGGTCTAATTTTCCTTGTTGACTGTCTAACATTCATTGGTGTGTGTGGTATTTTTTGTTGCAGTTGTTGGACATCATGAGGAATGGCTAGAACATCATCTTTTGGAGTATCATCCAGAACTACATAATCATCTTCTTTCTTCTCATGTCGCTACAATAGATCTTTGTACAACAATTTATCATTGAATATGACATCCCTGCTTCTTACAATTTTATGATTTTTAAAATCCCAAAGCCTATAACCAAATTCATTAATTCCATATCCAAAAAATACACATTTCTTTGACTTAGCTTCTAGTTTGGTTCTATTTTTAGAATCTATGTGAGCAAATGCTTCATAATTGAAGGTTTTGAGAAAAGAATAACTCGCCTTCTTACCAATCCATGCTTCCTCTAGAATAACACAACCCAAAAAGGAGTAGTGAGACCTCTATTAATCAAATATATAGTAGTATTGATAGCCTCTACCCACATGTATAAGGGAAACCTAGCATACAACCTCATGCTCCTTGCACACTCCATTATAGTCTTGTTCATGCGTTCAGCCACTCCATTTTCATGTGGAGTCCTTGGAATAATTTTCTATTTATGAGTACCATAAGTGGAGCAATAATCTTTAAATTCATGACTGCAATACTCACCACCATTATTAGATCTAAGACATTTTAATTTCTTACTAGTCTCATTTTCAACCAAGCATTTCCATTTCTTAAAAGTTTGAAATACATTAGATTTTTGTCTAAGGAAATAAACCCATACTCTTCTATTTGCATCATCAATGAATGTAACATAATAATGAGAGCCACTAAGGGAAGATACTTGAGCTGGTCCCCATACATCGATATGCAAAAGTTCTAATTTCTCCTTTTTGTTTTCCTTCCTAGTCTCACTCTCTTTTTTTTTCCATACAACTTTCACAAAAATCTATATTAACACCTTTTAGACCTGGTGGAACTTTCTTTGAATGAAGTACTTTCATACCTTTCTCACTCATGTGCCCAAGTTTGTTGTGCCACAATGTTGTATCAAAATCTACAAAAGCTATTTGTTCTCCCTGCTCAACTATAGTAACGGTTCTTAAACATTCATTTTTATCTGAAACAATTAAAGTAGAAGGAACAATCTGACCTGTACAAATATATAAGATGCATACTTTCACACCTTTCGCTACTATAAGGGAACCATTTGAAACCTTCCAATTTTTATCATTAAAAGTAACTACATAACCCTCATCACCAAGTTGCCTTATTGAAATTACTTCCAGTTTTTATCATTAAAAGTAACTACATAACCCTCATCACCAAGTTTCCCTATTGAAATTAAATTCCTACTCAACCATGGAACATGTCTTACCTCATGTAGTAGCCAATGATTCCCATTTTGCAACTTAATCTTAACTTTTCCCTTTCCAACAACCTAACAGGGTTCATTATCCCCCAAACAAACAAGCCCAAAATCCCCTTAGAAATAATCAATTAAATAACCTCTATGAGGTGTAGAATGAAATGAAGCACCAAAATCTAAAACCCATGAATCATCAACACTTTCTAAAGATAGAGGCAAAGCATCCTCTTTAGATTTTTTACTTACCACATTCACCTCCTTATCTCCATTTGGTTTATCTCCTTCATTTTTCTTTTGATTCCAACAATCTTTCTTTTTATGCCCTGGTTTCCCATAGTACCAGTAGTAGTTTGGTCCTCTCAATTAAGACCTCCTCCCCTTTGACTTTCCTCTTGATTTCCCATTATTTTCATAAGTATTCCCTCTTTCACTCATTCTGCCTCTACTTTGTGCATCCAAAGCACTTTTTGATGTAGATCCACCTAAGGTTTTCCTATGAGTTTCCTCACTCGAAATAACACTACTCACATCATCATATTTTAGGTTACTAGATCCAAGAACAAAATTACACACAACCATTACCAAACCATTCTAGCTTTCAAGCAAAGAACACATAATCAAGAGAGCCCTAATTTCTTCATCAAAATTGATACCAACAAAAGATAACTAACTAGTAATAGTATTAAACTCATTTAAATGATCTGCAACAAATCCACCTTTGGCCATTTTCATATTAAATAAAAACTTCATGAGAAATACCTTGTTTGAAGCAGAGGGCTTTTCATATAGTTTTGCTAGGGTTTGCATCAACTCTTCTGTTATCTTGGCTTTTGCAATATTAAATGCCACTAATGGTACTAGGCATAATCGAATGCTTCCAAGTTCATTTCTGTCTAAAAGATCCCATTTGTCATTTGACATAGATCCCTGATTCTTGGTTTTACCTTCCAATGACTTCTATAAATTCTTATGATAAAGATAATCTTCCATTTGCATCTTCCATAACTGAAAGTTCTACCCATTAAACCTGTCAACCCTCATCTTACTCTCGTCTGCCATCACTCCCACTCAACCATGAGACTTTCCTGCAGAGGATAACTGGAAAATAAACTTGCTCTGATACTACTTGTTAGGATTAAACCACAGACCAAAACAACAATTACATGCAAATATAACTAATATAAGAAAATAATAGACCACATAGAAAATAACACAAGACACCAAGATTTAACATGTTTCACCCAATCCCTAGGCTATGTCCACCAAACAACAAGTTTGATATTATTATGATCCAATGATTACAACTTGATTACAATCTGTAATCCCTTACAACTCAATACTACCACAAAAACCAATTTTTGCGTCACCACTATGAAACAATCCCTAACCCTAAGCTATTTTATACAAGTATTTTTACTACTTTAGGGTTATAATTAATAATTACATGTCAGCCCAAAATCCCAATAAAATAGGGCCCAAATATTTTTTTTCAAGGCAATGCCTCGAGCCCCAAATAATTTATGAAGTATGTACAATAATTTTCTAATCAGTCACCACAATCTAATGGGTGGTAAGATGATTGGTACTAAAACCAAATCTAGAGGTAATGTATTTTAGTTGAATCCTATTAAAATAACATGTTTGGTTGAACAGGTTGACAATAGTTGGTTATGGCATAGAAAGTTCTATCATATAAAATTTGATAATATTGTTGAAGTTAGTAGTACATTTACAGTGAGACATCTACCTAAGATTATTAAGCTTACTAATGTTATCTATAAGGAATGTATTTTGGCTAAGCAGACTAAAGTGTCTTTTCCTAGCAAGAAGTTCTCCATGATAGAGAAATTGGAGATTGTTCACACAGATCTAAGTGGTGCTATAAGAACCAAAGGATTCTATGGAGAAAGGTACTTTATGATTTTTGTTGATGATTTCACTAGGATGATGTGGTTAGCATTTCTTAAAGAGAAGTATGAAGCCTTTGAGAAATTTAAGATATTTAAGAATAGAGTTAAAAATGAATTTGGTGTGAAGATTAAATGTTTGAGATTAGACAGAGGAGAAGAATTCACCTCTAGAGAGTTCAACATGTTCTGTGAAGAGAATGGAATCAAAAGACATTTATCTTCACCTAAAACACTTGAAAAAAATGGGATTGCTGAAAGAAGGAACAAGTTAGTAGTAGAAGTAGCAAGAGTGATGCTATTTGAGAATGATGTCTCAAAGACATTTTAGAGAGAAGGAGTTAACACTAAAGTATATACTCTAAACAAAGTACAGATCATAAAAGATATGAGAAAGATAGCCTATGAGTTATAGTTTGGTCATTCACCATCAGTCAAGTATTTTAGAATATTTAGAATTAAGTGTTACATAAAGAGAGACGATGATATTGGTAAGTTTGATCTTAGAAGTGATGGAGATATGTTTCTTGGTTAATCATTGAAAAGTAAAGAATATAGATGCTTTGACTATAGAACTAAGACAATAATTGAGTATGCAAATGTAAGGGTTGATGAAAAGTTTGGTACTAAAGAGAGGATAGTGGATTAACTTTGATGAAGAAGACTATAATTCTAGAATTGTTAGATAGAATGTTGAAGTTATTTTTGAGACTAACAATAACTTGCAAAAAGATGTATCTATTGAGCATAGATAAGAATAGAGAGTTGATCCTAGAGAAGAGATAAGAGTTGAGATGTCAACTCCTACTTCTAGCAAAAATATCACGAAGAATCACCCTCTAGAGTAGATAATTAGGAGCTAGGATAAGGGTGTGATGATAAGGAATATAGTGAATAAGGAATTGTGTCTAATTTCTTAAGTGGAACCTAAAAGCACAGATGAAGCATGTAAGGATAATCAATGTATGCAAGCAATGAAAGAAGAACTAGATTAGATTATGAAGAATGAGACATGGGAATTAGTTCCTAGACCTAAAGACAAAAATGTTATAGGAACCAAGTGAGTATTTATAAATAAGATGAATGAGAAAGGAAATGTTGTGAGAAACAAGGCTAGAATTGTTTGCAAAGGTTACTCATAGCAAGAAGGCATAGGTTATGAAGAAACATATGCACCTATGGCAAGAATGGAAGCAATAAGGATATTCTTGGCTTATGCAACAAGCAAGAATTTCAAGATTTATCAAATGGTTGTCAAGTCAGCTTTTTTAAATGGATAACTTGAAGAATAATTCTACATTGAGCAACCTGATGGATTCTCTCTGATAGAAGATACATATTTTGAATGCAGACTAAAGAAAGCACTATATAGTCTGACGCAAGCACCTAGAACTTGGTATGCAAGGCTGGTCATGTATTTGTCTAAGCTTGGATTTATTAGAGTTACAACATATGGTAATTTTTATTTGAGGAAAATTGATGATGGTTTATTTATCATTGTAATATTTGTGGGTGACATAATATTTGGATGAAATGATAAATAAAGTGATAAGTTTTCTAAAAAGATGAAAATGAATTTGAAATGAGCATGGTAGGAGAAATGAAGTTTTTCCTAAGATTGCAAATTGTGTAGAACAAAGATATGATATTTATCTCACAAACTAAGTATATGAAAGACTTGTTGAAAAGATAAGGTTTAGAAAGTGGCAAACCTATTGGTACACCCATGATAACTGGTCACAAGTTATCTAGTAAAGATGAAATAGCTATAGTTGAGCAGGAAAAGTATAGATCTATGATTGGAGGATTGCAATATCTGATTCACACCTAACCATATATAGAAAATGTAGTTGGGATTATAGCATGATTTCAAACTAATCCTAAAGAGTATCATTATGTAATAGTAAAGAGGATATCCAGATATTTGAAGGGTACATCTAATTATAGAATTTGGTATGGCAGATGAAGTGATTTTAATTTGTGCACATATATTGATGCAGATTGGGTAGGTAGTATGGATGATAGAAAAAGAACCAATGGTGGATCAAGAAACAAGACTATAATTCTTAGAGTACAGTTGAGGAAGAGTGTGTTGCAGCAACAAATAACTATAATCAAGTTATGTGGATGAAACAAATGTTGAAGGATATTGGGATTAATTTTATAGAGCCTTTTATCATTTACTATGATAACACAAGTATAGTAAATATGTCCAAGAATACAATATTGCATTCTAAGTAAAAGGACATCTCCATTAAATATCATTTTTTAAGAGAAAAGGCAACAAAAAGGAAAATAAGGTTGGCATATGTAAATACTAAAGATTAGATTGAAGATATCTTTATGAAGCCTTTGGCTAAAGATACTTTTGAGTACCTAAGAGGTATGCTAGGGTTTATGTCCCTTCCTACTTCAAAGTAGATGATGCAGTGAGTGCAATAGTCTAGTGGTACATAACACTATGGTTAGACAAGAATGATTATTGATGCCTCCTGAATGGGAGAGTATCTGGTATGTACTAAGTCATGGTGGACTCTTGGTAATTGGTATTGAAGAATGTCTTTGGACACTCAAGCTGGTTGATGATTTGAGGAGTTGATTAACAATTGGTATTGTGATTGACACCTTTGATAGTGATGTCAATGGGGGAGAGATACACATGAAAAATATCTCCTAAGGCATGGGGGAGAATATGTATGAGAAGAACTCCTAAGAAATGGGAGAGAGATATATCTTTAGGTTGATTTAGAAAGATTCATCTAACAATGTAAGAGTATGCACCTAATGTATTGTGAGTTGTTTAGTATGAACAACTATTGTTGATCCTAAAAAAGAAGAAGATGAACAGAGCAATGCTCTAAATAATTCCAGATTTGATTGATGAAGAGGAATTGATAAGATGAGAGCAATAGTAAGACCAACAGAGTACTATTTGGTATTCTTGGAACTTACATGTTTTTCATCTATGTTTCCATCAATTCAAAAGGGGGAGATTGTTAGCATGAATATACTACATTGGGGAAGTATCATAAGCATTGAAGAGTATTGATATGTTGCATTCATGATTGCATTTGTCATTAATGTCAACATAGCAATAATTATGTAAAGACTGAAAGAATAGAAGTCAGTAATTTTAAGATGCACAGAAATAGAGGAAGATTTAGATAATGCACAGTGCAAGAAATGTTCCTGAGGTTGTCTTGATGACATGGTTAAGAGGACTAAGTCTAAGTCAATGGTATACATAAGTTACACTTGATTTACTAGAAGTAGTGTGGAAATAGAGCATTAGAAAATAGAGTTTTGGTGATCTATTGCTATCTTTCATCTGAGATGTAATGAATAGATGTGTAGTCACATAGTGATAGAGGATAGTCATGTAATGATGCCAACAGGTGCATGAGACATGGTTTCACATGTGTGAAGTTTTGTGTAGACTACGAGCCATCAATACTATTATAATTGTGAATTAATTAATTATCTTATTTTAATTAATTGAGAAAGCCTCAAAGCTCACTTAAGGAATTATTATAAATATATGGTATAAAGGAAAGTTTTTTTTCCTTATTTTTAATGTATCTTGATTTAGAGGATCAAGTGGATTGTGAAGTATTAGTGTGTAGTGTGAGAAGGAGCAAAATGCTTTCTAAATGCATGTAAGTGATCCAAGGGATCATTGGATGTGTAGTATGAGATTTGGTTAAAAGATCTAAAGGAAGTCTTGTTGACAAGATAGAGACAGAGGAAGGAAGTACATTTTAGTTCTATTATTTTTCAAGGAATAATAAGTAGATCATTTGGAGAGTGGGTTCTTTGATCTTAATCTTGAAGCTATTTGGGCAATGGGTCCAACTATTTTCCACAACTCCTAACATGGATTCAAAGTCTCCTAATAGGGACTCATATGTCCTAAATGTTGTATCAGAGTCCTAACGGGGTCTATCCTCTAAAAAGGAATATTTATATTAGTACATCATCTTGTGGGTACCATCCCCACCAAGGTTTTCCCTTTGATCAAGGGTTTCCCTAGTTATATCTAGTGTTAATTGTGTATGAGTATCTTGTTGTGGTTTTGGTTTATATTACTCACATGGTTAAGTTTTTTTAAGGTTAATGTTTCTGATGGTAATTGGATAACTAATTTAGCTACCACCCCTAGTCTCAGTTATACTAGTGAATTGTATATTCTAACATCTTCATCAATCAACTAATATAGAACTCAAAACTTGTAAGAAAATGTCTTACCATAAGGTTTGACATCAATGAAAAAATAATAATTGTTCTAATTGTAGTTTTGAACAATGCATAAGTAGGATAGGGATTCTAGTTTAAGTAGTGCTAGGTGGCTAGACAAGTATTGCTAAGAGGCTAAGAAGATTATATGAGTTGTGTGGAAAAAGTGACATATTTCCAAAGCTAAGAATAAGATGGTAGAATTATGAATTTCTTATACATAGTGGGTTCAAGATCATAATTGTAAGCTTTATGAGTGTGATCCTAATTGTATGATGATGTAAGGAAGATTCTTTTACTAAGACAACCTAATGATAGTTTAGTGATTCTTTCATAATTGTGTTACATTTCTCTAAGTTTGTTTATGCATTTCCATTTTATCTTACTCTTTCCATGAGGCTATATATCTCCTTTGGGGATTCTTTGATTTTTCTAACATCATTTAGTATTAGAGCCAAGTTAAGTCATTATATAATTGTTGATGGGACATCAAAGAAGAAAAAGCACTTGGAGACGATGTCTTAACTTTTATATCTTAATATTGTTGAGTAGAAATATAGGATGTTTTTAATCTATAATAGTTAGAGGCTAGTGCATGTTTGTAGAAATGAACTAGAATTATAATTGGAAAGTAGAGATGAAATTTGTAAACCTAGTTGTAGGGTGGAAGAATTTTGGGTCTGGCTTTCAATTATCATGGTTGTATAAGAATTTTTTGGTTAGTTTGATAAGATGAAAAGTTTTCTAGTTACCAAATAGAGCTAGTTGTATGCAAGATGATCCCACTTCCCAAACATGCAATTATACAATACAGTTCTCTTATACAAAAGAGATAGATACAAAAACTTCTTACTACTGATATCTTCAATATTTGATCTTCCTTTCACTACACTTTGCATACCTCTAATCATACATTAGAATTCACATCATATAGTTCTCATATCACTTTTCATATGACTTCACATATCACATATCACTTGCTCATCACTTTGCATAATATAATCTTTCCTTTATACCTTTTCATTTTACAAAATTTACCCAGTTGGCCTTCAATCTTTGACATGCTTGGAAAAAATACAAAAATAACTCTTTCCCTCTTAGAGTTAATATCTAGGATGTTGTCCCTAAATATTTAAATAATTATTTACTACAAAAAAATTCTTTAACCTATATTACCCAATTATTGATATGATTTGTTTTGCTCTATTCATTGCCTTTATTGGTGTTTATTGCATAACTCCTTTCATAGTATCCATATAGATTTGTGCACTTAGTCATTTCATCCTAACATACTATACTACTTATTCTTAATTGCGCACATGCCAAATATTACTCTATCATCCGTACTTATCAAAACTATTCCTACTGTGTTGGATAACTATCTAACATTTAGACAATATTCCATGTCTAGTTGTGGAGTCTTTAGTTGTACATAGTATCTTCTTACCATAAGATATATGTTTCCATAAATGACAACTCTAACTTTTCCTACTTAGCCATATTTCCAACACTTCTCTCTCTTCCACAATCTGTATGTCATTCTACATATTTGTGTTAATCTCATAAAACAACAACATTCTCTTGGTTAGCCTTTGGATTAGTCTCTTCATCAGAATCATAATCATGTATCCTTAGCTGAATTCCTAACTTCTCATCAACTCTAACATTTTTGGTCTCAAAAATAGTCTTAGTTATTTGATTAAAATATATTTATGCTATAATTTTCAATGAATAACCAAGAAACATAACTTCATCACTTCTTGCATCAAACTTTTCAATATCATCTTCTCTTTTAATGTAACACTTACTTCCAAAAATTCTAAAATACTTAATTGAGGGTACATATCCAAACCAAATCTAATAAGAGGCCTTACAAATCCCCTATTTAGATCTAAAATTTGTTAATTATATACATTGTTGTGTTAAATGCTTCTCTCCAAAATGTATTTGAGACATTATTCTTAAACATCATAGCTCTTTTTGCTTATGTTACTAATATGTTTTCCCTTTCTTCTATACCATTCTACTCAGGTATCTAAAGGAATGAAAGTTGTCTTTTAATTATATTTACTTCACAAAAAAAATTTAAACTCATTTGAAGTAAAATATCCACCTCTATCAAATCTTAAGCACTTAATATTTAATGTATATTTATTTTCAACTCTATTCTTAAACATCTTAAATTTATCAAATGCTTTAGAATTTTCTCTAATAAATGCTACCCACATCATCCTAGTAAAATCATCAGCAAGAATCAAGAAGTACCTTTCACCATAGAATGCTCTTGTCTTTGTAGGACCAATCAAGCCTATGTGCACTATCTACACATTTGTTGATGTAATAAAATTCTTTCTTGGAAAATTACTTTTCTTCTACTTTTCCATAACACATTCCTTGCATACCATGTTACTAGGCTTTATAAGTTTAGGAAATTCTCTAACAAGTGTAGTCCTCCATTTCACAATATTATCAAAATTTATATGAAAAAACATCTTGTTCCATAACCATCTATTACCAACTTTAGCAACCAAGCATGTCATCTCAGAAGGATTAGACTGATAAACATTACCTCTTGATCTTGTTCTAGTACCAATCATTTGACCATGTTTATCCTTGATAATACATGCCCACTCTATAAATTGCAACTAACATCCCTTGTCAACCAATAGTCCAACACTCAGAAGATTTTATTTTAGATGATCAACAAAATGAACATCATCAATGTGTATTTTACCAGCAAGTGTAATGGATCGTATTCCCTTTATAGGACAAGCTGCATTGTTTCCAACTCTGAAAATTCTTCCATCACAACTGTTGAACTCAACAAATTTATTCATATCATCAGTCATATGATGTCAACAACCACTATCTATGATCCAAACAAATTTTTTCTTTTCAACTTGAGATACTAATGCCCTTTCTTCTCTGACATCTTCTTTTTCAATATTTACCTCTATAATTGCAACAAAGCCTAGTTCATCCTTTCACTCAAGAATATTTTCACACTAGTTTTTAGATCTTCATAATTTGCATAAAGACTTTCTCCAGGTTTCCTAGGTTTGGAATTTCTCTTATACTTATTTACTCTCTTAAGGAACTTAGAAGCATAATGATAACATTCACTACAAGTCCAAAATTTAAATATTTTCTTAAGTCCATAATGATAACATGAGGATTAATATTTAATCTTGATTAAATATTTTGAGTTGGGATTAGGGGTAGGAAATGATGAGATTATCCTTTAATTGAAATTAAAGAAGGATTAGAAGATTTTGGAAGAGGTTATTGGTCTTAAGGAAATTGGCCAACTTTTGGGAAAAAATAAATAAATTATTTATTTTGGGATTTTTGGTCAATTTATTAATTAAATAATTAATAAATAAGGAAATAATGTTTAAATAAGATTTAAACATTTTTGGGAGGGATTTCTTAATTAAATATTTTTAATTAAGATAAAGGGATTTAATGGCATAAAAATAAATAAATTAATTAAATAATTAATTAATTAATAAATGATGATGTCATCAGGAATTTTTTAGAAAATAAAAATACTTTATTTTCTAAAGGTTTTTTAGGTGTCTACATTTTGCCCCTCTTTGATGTGATGTCGCAAGTGGCATGACATCAAAGATAAGAAAATAAGATGCCCAAGGCTAGAGCAGAAGAGGAGAGAATGGACTGTGAGATGCCCCCTCAAGAAGGCAGTGGGGAGAGAAAGTGAGGCTCGATGACTTCTTGAAAAGTACAAGAATCTGAGATGAGCAAGAAGACTCATATTTTCTTAAGAGAAGAGGTTTGGTTAGCTCAAACTCTCACTATGGGAGAATGATAAAGGGAGAATTAGAGGCACAAGAGGAAGCAAGCTTAAGATCTCAGGGATTGCAGAGGATGAAGGAGCGGAGCGCTATAAAAGGAATTCAGGATGGGGAGATGGATGAGGGGATTAAAAAAGCTGATGCAACAGGATTTCAAAGAGTCAGATTGGCGGAAGATGGGTTTCGGAGATCCCTAGGACTAGGATTGTGGATCTCGAAAGATGAGGCTTGGTGGATTGATTTGGATTGGTGGATCCCTAAGACTAGGATTGTGGATCCCTAAAGCTAAAGGTGAGGAGTGATTCAAAGAGATATTGATGCATAAGGTGGGGTAGGAGAGACAGATGCTGGATATGGATGGGGGATAATGGAGATGAAGGAAAATCATTGAAGCTTTTTGAGCAGGGGGGATACTTCAAAGAGAAGTACCACCACATAGTTGAGCACTAGATTTGCTATAGGACTGTTGGTTAATTTCCAAGGTTAGCAAGAACATCAAGGCCTTTTCACCAATTGTCCAGAGGACTGACGGACTAACTCAAAAAAAACATGCAAGGATTGCCCTAGCATCACACATGAGTCCAAGAGGAAGCAGTGTGGAATCGACACTGGGTAACCCACAAGCAGAAAAGAAAAATAAACAAAAGACTTGATCAAGACCTTACGCTCAGATTGCCCCATTTGTAGCATACCATGATATGGAAGATCATGGCAACCTTGAGGAGGAAAAAAAAAGATTTCTTGGAAAATATATTTCAAGACCCAAAAGGGAAGATTCCAAATCAAAAGAAAGCGAAAATCCAAAAGAGAACTGTTTGCCAATGAGATGGGTAGGACGAGGTACTAATGGACCAAGATCAGACATGAGGAAAGCTATATCCTACAAGGATCTATCGGAGAGCAACTAAGCTGATGGATCTGGATGGGTGATGCATCTGGCAAGTTGAACTAAGAAGGATAGCACTTTGGTGACAGGGGATCTAGCTAAAGGATGCATTGGAATAACTAACCAAGGGTTGTGCGATGTGTGCAAGATGCTAATCAAGGAGGAATGAACACAAAAGTTGGATAGATACAATGGTACTAAGCTAAAGAGGATGTACAAGCTAACAGACCAAGATATTTACAAGCGGGTTGATCAAGATATGGTACAAGCTAACAGACCAATGATAGGTATGATATAGATGGATAAAAGCTCAGGATGAGAGGATAGTGGGATAGCTCAATTTTGTGTAAGATGCAGAAACTAAGGATGAGGTGATAGCGTAAGATATGGATTTGGAAGGATGCATCCAATGATGATGATAGATGTGCGACCAAGGATGGGGATAATGCTAAGGTTGGTGGTAGCTGAGCTGATAGATAGTGCTAGAGTGACTAGCTAATGAGAGGATGACATTGGATTTGCATGAGGATAGCCTAGAGCGAGGTACCAATGACAAGGGAGGATGGACAAGAAAAGATCTCCAAGGAATACAGTGCCCCCAGTTAGAAGATGACATAAGGAAGGAGGTCTTACGATGGATGTGATAGGATTGAAGCTAGGATGGAAAAGCTGAAGGCGCTAGGGAGATGGATGATAGCTGGGATGAAGCTGCATAAGATTAGTGGATGGTGTGAGATGGAAGCTGGAGGATGGAGGATAGGTGGATAGATTGGAAGATGGAGTTAGATGTCAAGAGATGACCAAAAGTATGAGGGTGATAGGCTAAGCTGGGGATAGCGGGATTATGCATGACGCTTGTTTGCCAAGTTTTCATCATGGTACTTGTCCAAGGCGCTTGAATTGCCAAGTTTTCACTAGTGGATGCTTTATTTTCTTTTCTTTTTTGAATTTTTGACTTTGGACTTAGCTGGAATGATTTTGGCTTTCTTTAGCTATTTTGGCTTTTTTGGGATTTTTCACTAGCTGTTGGAATATTCAATTTTGTTACTAGCTGTTGGTACACCGGATGTGTGATTTATCCAATAGATCGGATTAGATGGGATTGATGGTAGGAGATGGAGGGATGAAAAGGTTGGAAAGGAGCATGATATGGAGATGCTTGCAAGAGCAACATTGGCACATGTTGGGATGGGTGTGAAAAGAGCATATGGGGGATAGATGGTAGATGCGGGCGTGATGGAGGATTTGTGGAAGCGTGCTTGGGGATATAGACACCCAAGATGGAGTTAGGAGATGGGGGACATGAGTCACTAGATGGGGGATTAGCAATGGTGGATGCCATTATGCATTGGGTTTCAACTTTTTTCTTGGGGATCCACATGGTTTTGGATTTTCTTTTCATAGGCTTTTGCATTGTTTTGCATTCTTTGATTGTACTTTGCCTTTTTGGAGTATGTCTTTTAGAATAGACATATGATTGCCTAGGATGTGGATTTTTAGCTTTATGCATTTTGAAGTTGGCATTTACATTGTTGTGGTAAGCTTTGGGAAGATGGTTAGGAGAAGCTTTGTGAGATGGAGAGGATATGAAAGAGCATGTAGGGGGATGATGATGGATGATGTGCCCTGATATGTGCCTTTGTTGATCTTGCATAGAAATGGATGGAATAGGATTTTTATGATGGCTAATAGGAGGATGGAGGATGGTAGATTTTGGGACATAGGGACCCAAAATGGATTTAACGGATGAAGGGAGGATATGGTAGGTTGTTTTGGGTTGCAAAGATGGTGGAGGGGGGATGACATAAGATTTCTTGAAGGAGTGATGGAGGCTGGCATGGTGGGCTTGGAGATAGGCTTGGTTTGGGGGTGTGGTGTACCAACACCTTTAGATGGTGAGCCTTTGGATACATATCCAAGACCATGAAATCCTAGATTTTTTTGTTGAATAATAGGCTCTTTGATTTCTTGCTCTTGTGGTCCTAAACCTTGACCTTGATAATGCCATCGATTGAGCATTTGAACAAGCTGAGGAAACTTTTTGATTGAAAAAAATGGTAGAAGTGATTTATTAGGTGTATTGCAATGGGGAGATATTGTTCTTAATTCTTTTGCTGAGAGAGGGCCACCATGGATGAATGTAAGTGAACCAAGAGGGAAGCTTATAGATGGTGGAATAGCTTGGATAGGTGGTAAGATGGAAGCATGGAGCGGGGAAGATGGAAGGATAGGATCTTGATGTAGCTGGTGGGATGACAAGATATCTTGTAGTGGAGGAGATATGGCTCGAGGTTTTGGAGATGGAGGAGATGGTGACTGCACTATGGATGGAAGACATGGTACGATGATATCTTCATTTATGCTTTGGGGGATGTCAACATGCTTTTGGGCAGGATCTTGATAGGATTGGTTTGGAGTGGATGGTGCGATAGGAGGTGAAGGGATGGATTCTTCAAAGGCAGCGGATGGATAGATGGGAGATTCAGTAGTGGAGATGGGTGAGTAGAAGATGGATGCACAAGGGTCATTACGAGAGATTTGGGAAATGCTTGGAGGCGATGTGGATAGGATTTGGAGGGATTTGACAGGAGGTGGGATTTTGATGCTTGTAGGAAGTGGAAGGAGTTTAAGAAATTTGATGGATGGTATGGGGATGATAGCTTTGGGAGATGGAGGTGATATTATAGATGGGGAAGCTTCATCACTGACTACTTCACATGGTTGGATTAGATGACATGGCTTATCGACTGTTGGAGGCAACTTTTCTTGTATTTCCTCTAGGAGATTCCTTGGAGACTCGTGTATCGAAGGTGGAGGTGGATTGACAGGAATAGCTAGTGTGATGGGGGTGGAAGATTGGAAGCTTGGTTGATAGGGTGATGGAGGGGAAGCTGGAATATCATATGGAATGACTAGATAGTTTGGAATAGCTCTTGGATTTTGGGGGATGCTTGGGGGAATGTTTCTAAGGCTTTCAATATACCCGTCATAGTCAACAATATTTTCATCATCATTGGAATAGGAGGTGGCGGGAGCAAGGACAATGCGACCAAACACATCATGATAGGATTGGTACTTCATACTTTGATGATGAGTTTGATGGGGATGGGGTCTTGCGTATGGATGAACACGAAAGCTCATGGTTGGATTTGGGTTAAGCACAGATTTTGGATTGGTTGATGAAAGATTTCCTAGGGAGAGTCAAAGTTGCATGACAGACCTAAGGAGGATTGGCTGGAGATTTTTGGCTTTCTTGTGGGTGGAAGACTTCAAGGGTATGCTATCAAAAAGTGAGAGTTTTTCTTTCCTATGCACTGGATTTGGTGATGGCTGTGTCAACTTGAGGATAGACTAATGATCCTATGGGCATGACATGAGATTGACCACTTGTGGATCCCAACCTTTAGCTCAAGGTGATGAGGGATGCAAGTGACAAAGCTAGATTACCCTAGACAATGCTCTGTCAGAGGGATAACCTTGGTGAGATTGGTTGATTGGTAGGATAGATTGATTGGATAGAAAACTTTGGCAAAGTGACAACAACTCTTTAAAGGCTTCACCTCCTGATCTTTATACTCCGCCGGAACGCTGGAGTTGAGGTCGTCCTAAGGGGTGATGAAATCCCCAAGAAGGCCTCCTAAAAAGCTAAGACAAGATTTTGGATCCTAATCTTAAGCACCCAAGATGGCCTCGAAAGACGACAAGGGGAGAGAAGACTTGGATGATCTTGGGCTAAAAAAAACGCTTGTTCTTTTACCAACTGACGCTTAAGTTTTTTGATCTAGACTTTGCAAGAACTCATGTTTAAGATACAATGTTTATTCCAACTTTGAAGTGTCGACAAAAATAAAATTGATCGAAGAATGCAAACAAGAAGTAGAGTTAGGGTCAACAAGAAGGTAAACCCGTGCGCCCAGAGGCCCTCCACGTCAAGTATCGATTGATTTTTCTTTAAGGCATTCAAAATTGAGTGTGAGTTTATTTTAAGCCCAAAACAAAGGTGTGTGAGATTTGATTTCAAGCGTGCGCTCGGAGGCCCTCCACGTCAAGATTTGTCCAATTTTTATGCCCAAATGAAGTGTGAGAGAGATTAAGGCGCATTCAAGGAATTTTCTAACTTAGAAAAACCACTAAAAACCCACCGGGTGTGCCAAATGTATATGAGCAATGTTAGTATGCTAATAGAAACCAAATTTAAATAAAGCTTCTACAAACTAAAAAAAATTCATAAATTTCAAGATAGACTAAGATGAGCTCTCAATTGAGAATATGAGCCATTAATGGACTCTCTCAATAAGAAGCTCTCTTGTTGAGTAGCTTTATCTAAATGGATAGGATGTATGCTCAATATGCTTCCAAAGGCTTCAATGGATGATTGTGGATTTTTGGTGTGGATAGATGGCTTTAGTATGGATTCTTCTCTCAAAATAGCATTATAACTTTACTTCATGGATTGTGTTATTTTGCAAAGGGAAAGGATCCAATTTATAGGCAAGAGGCTTGAGGGATTGAGGGGTAAGATGCAAGGATGGGAAAAAGCTCATGGAGGGCTTAGATTGCATGAGAGGAGAGCACATAGATTGTGCTTCCTTACAACCAATCAAGGAGTGACACATGTCACATGGTGAGAGGATGGAGGAAAGGGGAAGGATGAGTCAACAAAGGAGGCTCAAGGGATAAAATCTTCATAAAGACCCTTCATAAGTGCTTTGTAAGAACATTTATGACTTTGTGGGCTTTATAAAGTTTTGTGGTTGAAGATATTTGTGAGAGATACCATGAAATTTGAATTTGAGGGTTTAGGGAGGTTTTTAGCTTGCTTAGGGTTGTAAAAATGATTAGAGGATGGGTTAGAGATGGCTTAGGACTAGGCAAGTGGATGGCAAGTGGATTGCAATTAATGAGGGTGGGTGAAGGAGGAGATATTTGTTATTTTTGGCTTGAGTTAGCAAGTCTTAACCCATGTTTAGGGAATGTGACAAGGTTAGGAGGGGATTAGGATTAGGGTTAAAGACATCTTCTAGAAGAGTCTAGGCTTTGGATGAGGATGAAGACTTTCTAGAAGAGTCCAGAACTTCCTAGGATAAGATTTTATGAAATAAATAAAGTTTTATTTATTTCAAGGGTTTGGGTTGAGGAGATATTTACTAAAATATTTTTAATAAACATGAGAATTAATATTTAATCTTGATTAAATATTTTGAGTTGGGATTAGGGGTAGGAAATGATGAGATTAGCCTTTAATTGAAATTAAAGAAGGATTAGAAGATTTTGGAAGAGGTTATTGGTCTTAAGGAAATTGGCCAACTTTTGGGAAAAAAAAAAAAATTATTTATTTTGGAATTTTTGGTCAATTTATTAATTAAATAATTAATAAATAAGGAAATAATGTTTAAATAAGATTTAAACATTTTTGGGAGGGATTTCTTAATTAAATATTTTAAATTAAGATAAAGGGATTTAATGGCATAAAAATAAATAAATAAATTAAATAATTAATTAATTAATAAATGATGATGTCATCAGGAATTTTTTAGAAAATAAAAATACTTTATTTTCTAAAGGTTTTTTAGGTGTCTACAATACTGACCCTAGCCAAGTCATTAGTGTTGGTTTTGACCTTAGAAGGTATTTCTTGTATGTCCCTAGGTGGATTAAACTAGGATCAATCCAACCTAGGTGTTTATTGCTTTAATAGTTGTTAGTTCTAGATTAGGCCTAAAGTGGGAAAAGTAGACCTCTTAAAGCCTTTAAGGCTTGGGAAAGGGTAGAAATATGCCTAAAATAGTTCTTAGGGTGTTTCTACATAATTATATGTTGAATAGAGACCCTTAGCATGAATTTAACAAAAAGATGTAAAAGTTGTCACAATGTTTCTTGACAACATTTTGCAATTTTGGAAAATTACACGACAACAAATTGTAAGATTGGATTCTCTTCGAGGAATCATTATGGGTAGTCACCATAATGGAATAAAATCAAAGGTAGGGAATATTTAATCTTCTAAAATCCCCTTTCTTGAGGTAGTGTCTGATGTAGTGGAATTTTGAAAGTGGAATAGAGCTCAAAATTCAATTTTGCAGTGGCAGTCATCTTGCATTGAGTAAAAATGCATTTTGATGGATTGAATAGTGTGAGTTAATGTTGGATTTGTATAGAGTAGGTAAGAATTTTTTGATCATCACTTCATTTTTTTTGAGCTCATTTGTTTAGGTGTGAAAATTATTTTGTAAAGAGACTAGTTGTTGGTGTATTAGGAGATAGTTTTTGGTTTTATGGCTCCCCCATAGTTCTCTACCATAAAAATCATTACAACCTAGATTAATACCATAGGGAAGCCATTTTAGGTTGTGTGTGTGAAAGAAGGAGCTTTGGAAGGTAGGTTAGATATTTTTTACATCATACCATAGGTAAGATTTGTGAGCCTGACTAGGTGCATGATAGTACAAAATTGATGTGCATTTGCAGGGGAAAGAGATTGGGCATGGAAAAAAGCATGTTGTTGGAAGCCTAATAGTCCTACAGATACCTAGGAGTGATATTAGGAATTGGCCAATCCATTAGTTAAATTTCCTAGCAAAAATAATAATCAACACAAAGTCTACCCTATTAGCCCTATTAACCCTACTTTTTAGCAATCCACTATATGGATGACCTAGGAATGTAATACCATAAAAATATTCAAGGTCTATCAAAAGAGATAATTGGCTAATTAGGCCTATTAGGTCAAATCCATAGCAAATATTAAAATCGATAGGAAAACCCTAGATGCCCTATTCAAATGGAGGTACTAGGGATTCAAGTGAATGGTTTAGTGATAGATATACCCCCTGCAACACTGGTGAAGGTAGTTTTGTGAAGTTTCCCTTCGAGATGTCCAATAAAGAGTGAAGGTTTGAAGCACCCTAATGATAGTCATCCCTCAACGTGAAGCGCAAAGGAGCTCACTCATAGAGTTGAGTTAGGAAAGTCTTATGCCATGTTTTCCAAGACTTGTAAGGCCCTAGAAGTAAGCTTAGGGTCTAAAGAAGACAAGGTCCAGTATAGCCTAGATAGTAATTATCCAAGCACGCTTTGCAAGAGAACCTATCATTCAAGGACTCGATGATTTGATACCAATTATTATAAATTAAAGTCCACCTAGATAACTGAGAGGATGGGGGGTGGGGTTTGGGGGGTGAATCAACTATCCAATTAAAACAACTCTTATTAAACTTATTAAATATGAAACTTATAATCAACAAGAGAAAATAATAGAAGAAGATAACCATACACAATAATACTAGATTTGTTAGCTAGGGAAACCCTTGATCAAGGGGAAAATATAGTGCCCAAATGGTACCCAAAAAATGATGTACTAATATATAAGTTCCTTGCAAGAGGATGTACCCTATTAGGATTCAATAAAATACATTTATTACATATCAGTCTCTGTTAGGAAACTTTGAATCCTTATGTGGAGATTCCAACCCTGTTAGGAGTCATGTAAAAAACATTTGGATTTGTGGAAGGAAGAAGGACCTGATGTATGAATAGCTTCATGTGAAAGATCACCAAGCTCACTATCCAACTAACCTTAGTACCAAAAAATCAACTATCCACTAGTACTCTTTGTCAAATATAATCACTTTTCTCTCTCATTGTACCTTTGCTACACCAAACACTTCTTTGATCTCAATACTAAATTTGCATACTTGCATCACAAAAAATGCCTTAGATCTCTTACTCACTTATAATTTGTAATCCACACTTACAATTCACAATTACATACCACACATTTATTCACACTTAACCATAATGAAAATAAATTTCATTTATACCAAGTCCTTACATTAATTACTAAGTCAGCCTTGAGGCTTTTTCAATTTCAAATTATAATAGGACCTCATTAAGATCATATAATACATGTTATAATACATCTTTTCATAATTACAAAAGAGTGTCATCTTACAGTCTTCAAAAATCTTCACACATACGGTGTTACACTTCATGTGATCAACCACACCATCTTCATCATCATGTCTTCTACCTCTATCTATCTATGCTTTACTGGATTCTATATGTGGTAGGAGATATAATGTGTTTACCAGAAACCACTTGTCAAGAACTCTATTTGTGTACTGTCATTAGTAAATCTTGAATAACTATCACTAGTCTTTGACTTTCTATATTTACACTTCACCACACCATCACAATAATCTAAAGTACATGTCTTGAACTGCACTTGATCTCATCTTCAATCCTTGAATCTCACAATCTCAATCTCTTTTTTCTATTCTGTCACTCTTTACAAAATGACTAATATGTTGATTTGAATGACAAATAGTGCCATGAATGCAACATATAATCATACTAACAATTTGCCAAATTCTCTAGTAATGCTAGGATACCCTCCCATAGGAATATCATCAACATTCATGCTAACAAACTGATCAATTCTAACATCAACACTTTCAATCATTTTTTCATTTTCTTTATTCAAGCATTTGATATCTTTTCTCTTAGTGGACTAACCTAGGAAAATACCTTCATCACCTTTAGAATCAAATTTCTCATTCCTTACATTTTATAAATATAATACCTATAGGATTCTGTGGAAATATAGATTGGTTCTCAATCCTTCTCTCAAAAGGTGCTTTATTTGAACTTTCCTAACACTTGCTACAGGTGTCAGTCAATAGAGCACAAGATTAGGGATTGCCCTTTGGCTATGTCTAGGGTTAAACCCCTACCTAAAGAGGTTCCTTCCAAACCAGCAAAAGGGAAAAAACAAGAATCGACTACTATTGGGTGCAAGGGAAAGGCTCCCTTAGCTCCTAAATAGTCATGTGTGGCTGTCATTTTAGTTCCTCCTATCTAATCAGAAGCACAAACCCTAGCCAGCTTAGGGACGCAAGTAGTTTTTTCAAAACCAAACCTTGGTGTTTTACAAGTTTCAAACCCTGGCTCACAGGGGATTAAGGTAGTCACTAGGTCTAACACCTCAATTGTGATTTGTACCCCTCTTGTTGCTTCTTCCATAGTGACCCAGAATGTGTGGTGTTCTAGTAGTCCTCTCAGATGTGTTGAGAAACTAGAGGAGAAATGATAGGCCATTAATCTAGAGCATTTTCCTTCTGGCTTTAACCTAGTTTCTACTTTCTTGTTGAATAGTTACTCCTCTCCTTAGGACAAGGAAGATATCGAAGAATTTTCATGAATTTTTATCATGGAATGTGTGAGGTCTTATAGACTTCTCCAGAAAGTAATATGTTAGTGATACCTATCATAGACTTGGAAATTTAGATTTTCTCTATATGAGAGAAGTTAAGATCTCTGGTTTCATGCTTTCATCTATAAGTCACATTATTTGGCTGAATTACATTATGTTTTCCTCTCAACATGATACTAACAAAGGTTGTGTAGTTACTCCCTTGTCACCTCGTCTTAATTCTACTATTATTTCATAGAGTTCTAACCCCATGCACAGAATCATTTGGCTTTTGATTTCCATTAACAATCATTCTTTTAGAGTTATTAATGTTTATGCTCCCAATGGTATTGTGGAAACATCTCAATTGTGGGGTTGGCTAGCTGACAACCTGCCTCCAACTACTTGGGTTATGTGTGGTGACTTCAATATGGTTGAATTGGCCTATGAGAAAGATGAAATTTTGCTTTTTTGCTGGACAACTAGGGAAATGGAAGCCTAGTACTACATGTGCAATAAATTGGGCCATTTTTATCCCAATACTAACCACCACCAACGTAGTGGGGTTTAGCACACTTGGTCCAACTTTCAAGCTAGCTCTGACCACATTTTAAAACATCTCGATCGTGCCATGATTATTGCACAATATTTTTTCTCCTTTTCTGAGGATTGAGGTTTTACCTATCATTCCCTTACTATATGTAATGCTATCTAACCACTGTCTCATTTATTTTTCCATTTCATGGCAAACAACTATCTAGAGAGTTGTCAAGTTGCAATTTTTTCTCAACATGATTGTGTTAATGCATGCTTCCACTATTGCTCATATCCTACATGTTTGGAATCTAGAGCCATGTCTGCATTCCTAGAAAGGGTTGATTTAGTGGTGGAATGATGCCATTACCAGAATCATTCACTTTCCATGCATCTATAGATGAGAGTTGGTAGTTTTCAAAAGGCATTCTTATGAATCCACTACCACTATGCTCAAAAAAGCTTTTGAGGCTTTCACCCTTAATCCTTTTGATGTTGACTTACAAATTCATCTTTCCAAACTTTTCCATGACAAATAGATTGTGGATAATTATGCCAATTGAGGGGCCCAAATCAGAGCTCACCTCCATTGGTTGGAGGTTGGCGATAAATCTTTGAAGGAATTCTTTTAGGCTCTTTGAGCCTATCATACCAATTTTGGGATCAAAAAATCAAACAAGGAACTTCTATTCTCTCTAAATTCACTGACATCTTGTAAGCATTTTTTCATCACTATGAGAACATTTTTTCTTTGTAGGGAAATTTGGTTGATCAAGAGGAAGCTCTGAGAAAGTGTATTTCTATTACTTCAAACTACCTAGAAGTTGATCAACATGCTTTCTATGAGCAACTTCTTACCCTTTGAGACCTTAAAGAGGCAATTTTCTCCATGGAAAATGATAAGTCCCCTAGGTGTGATGGGTTTCCTTGTGAATTTTTCAAACACCTCCAGGAGTATATTGGTCCCAATCTACACAAAGTTTATCTTGAAGCCTATCATTCTAAAAGCCTAGGAGCTATTATCAACAAACTAAACATTAAATTCATACCTAAAGTTGGAGATCTTGAGGATATTTACAATTGGCAGCCCATTACCCTTCTTAATGTGTCATATAAGATTATTCCTAAGGTAATTTCTCTTAAAATTTTCCACCTCTATATTTAATTGTGTGGCCTAAGCAAACTAGCTTTATCAAGTCCAGATATATTCTTGACAACATTATTGTTATCTAGTAAGGTATGGAGTGGGCTCGCAAGTCCAAGAAACCAAGTTTTATTTTGAAAATAGATTTTGCAAAAGCCTATGATGAGATTGAATGGCCTTTCATTTTGGCTATGCTCTAGGCTCTTGGTTTTGGTCCCAATTCTCTACAGTCCATGGAGATGGTCTTTGGAGATGCTAATGCTTGTACTACCATCAATAACTCTGAATCTGATGTTTTTGGGATTTTTCATTCCATTAGGCAAGGTTTCCCTCTGGCTCCAATGCTTTATGTTCTTACTGCTAAAGGGTTTGGCTATTTACTAGCCCACTCCATGTCTTCAGGTTTGGTTTGTGGCATCTCTTTATTAGAATCCTCTTCCCAATTGGTAAATGGTCATTTTTCTAATGATTTCTTTTTCACTCTTTTGGAGGATGAAGAGAACATAAATAATGCCTTAAATTGCCTTGACACTTTTTGTCAAGCCTCAGGCTCTCCTATTCAATGGTATAAAATGCTCTATTATCGCTAGTCTTTTTTGCCAATGCCACCTTGGCTTAACAAGTTTGAATGGAAATGAGTCACTCACAGGGAGATTTTCTACATTCTAGGCATTCCTTTTCCTTTTCAAGCATCACTAGTGGATTTTTGGAATGCTATGCTTTCCAAGATTACAAAGAAGCTAGATTATTGGCTTGTGAAACCACTTTCTCTTGTGGAAAATTCTAGATTTTCTCTAAAGTTCTTGCAAAAATGCATGTCTATTATTCTTCTTGTTGGGCTCCTTTAAAAGTCTCCTATCAGATATTAGAGGGATTGCTCCGTAATTTTCTTTGGGCTTCTTGTTCCAATCATCATGGCTTTCACAGAGTTGCTTGGGACTTTTTTTGTCACCCCAAAGAGTCTGTAGGCCTTGGCCTTCTCTCCACATAGAAGCAAGGCCTCGCTCTATGTGCCAAGTGGATTATTTGTGCCATCACTGGAGATGAAGCTTGGAAGATTCTAGTTTGGCATTGTATTTCTTTTGCGTTTCCCATCAACAGGCCTACATGGAAGGGGATTGGCTTTCACACCCTTGTCATCATGCAAGAACCTATTCTCACATTGGGCTCTTTTATTATCAAGAGCATATGGAAAGCTTATGAAGCTTTCAAGCCCTGGCTTCACTAGTCTAGTGATGAATTCTATGATGGGTTTTTTTTGAACTACTAGAACATTTGGTGGTCTCCCCTATTTTCCATCTAGGGTATTCCTCTTGCCAAGACTCAAGGTGCTAGTGCTTTGCATTTTTTCAAACAAGGCATCAGGACTCCTAAAGATCTTTTCTCTAGGGTCTCCATAAGTCTCAGATCTTGGGAAGATAGGAAAGTATAGTACCATCTTACCTATTCAGATTAGTAGACTTTTGACTTATTGCTTTCTACAATTCCAAGGAACTTAATTCATAAAGTGGGTATTCAATCTGTTAGACTGAGTGATTGGAAGTGTTATCCTACCACTCCTTTCACCAATTACAAACCAAATTTGGGTTATAGACGGCTGACTCCCCATCTATAAATGGTGATTACTCTCAATGAAGAAAGTGCTTTGACACTATTTGGAGTGCTATTAGAAAACCCAAGATTGCCCATTTTGCTTGGTGCTTGGCTTTTCAAGGTCTTCTCCTTAGGCCTCGACTCAAGCATATTGGGGTTCCAGATCCTAGCTGTACATTCTATGGCCAACCATAGTCTTTCCTGCATATTTTCTAGTTTTCTAGACATGCTCAAAATTATAGGCACTGGATTCATGATTTTTTAAGTCATTTAAGCCTGAACCCTTTTCTTGGCACATGGTTATTTTGGGTGATTCACCAAGGATCCCTAGAAAATTTACCCAGATTTGGCATACCTTTAGGATGGAGATTTTTTTCACTCTATGGAAAGATAGAAATGTTGTTCTTTTCACTCATAATTTTCTTCATATAGATATTGCTATGTACACTAAGGTGTGAATTTGTAATAATATAATGATGCAGATTCAAGTGCAAGTAAACAAGGTGGTCTTGGAGGTGGCCCACCTTCAAGAGCTTCTTAATCACTAGGGTAATCCCCCTTGTACTATTGTCAAGGTACCTCCAGATGCCTTGGTTGATACCTTGATGCCTAGAGGCCACCGCCAGAGGTGCAATTCTTTAAGCCCCCACTCACACACACCTTTTTCCCAATCTTCTCACTACCACTCTTCCAGTGGTGGTGATGGTGGATGGAGGCACTGCTCAATTTCCCTAGCCCATGGTGGTACTAGCTGGTCCCTAGTTCCTCCTCCTGGCCCTCATCGAGTGGTTTCTTGGAAGTGGACTTTTTGCCTAGAATTAGCTATCTCTGTTGGATACAATTGTTCAATTGTGTGTTTTCTTTGATGTCACACAAATGTCATATTAGTCATTAGATATAGTCTACTAAGCTCAGATGGTTAGCAAGCAAAAGGATAGAGTTTATCGAGCTCAGATGGTTAGCAAGGCAAAGAATAGAGTCTACTAAGCTTAGTTGGTCAGCAAGGCAAAGGACAGAGTCTACTGAGCTCAGAAGGTTAGTAAAGAAGGTTTATAGTGTCTACTGAGTAGATAGTTGTTACCGATCTTTCAAGGTTAATCAAGGAAATTTAGTTGTTACCAAGCTCATTCGGTCATCAAAGGGAATTATGGTAGAAACAGTTCTTATCAAGCTCTCACGGATAGAGAAGGAATTTAGTTCTTACTGAGTAAACTCAGTAGCCAAAGGATTTTCCAAATGATGTAATGTCAATTGAGTTAAGATGGTTAACTCAGAAAATTTTTGGAAGCAGAATTTACTAAGTAGGGTCAGCCAAATGAAGAATTTCATTGATTTTTGAAATAACATCTACTTGTTTAAAGTAATATTTGTAGCCAACTGATGTATGGTTTATTGGTAAATGTAACATGTGAATGAGCCGACTTGATAATCTAAATGGTGTAAATAAGAGGTCAAGTTGCAAATTTCAAGTGTAGAGGTGGATTTGATGTGATATGAAGGCTGATTATTGTGGAAGCAAATTTTGAGGAATGATCAGAGATTATTGAGGAGCAGTAAAGCTATATTTGATCGAGACCTATAATCAGAAAATCCAGTTGCATCTTGTTCAGGTCAATTCATTGTTACTTTCCTACCATTGTAGTAGTGATTTCAAATCTCTTAACAGAGTTGGTTTAACAACCATTTTGTAAATCCTCTAACAAGGTGATAGTTTAGTTGAATTTTTCTAAAGACCTCTAGCAAGGCCACTCCTAACAGGGTGATCAAAATCCTCTAATAGGATCACATCTAATAGTGTGTATTATAACTTTTAATAGGGTTGGCTCCTAAGAGGGCTCTTTTTAGAAGAGTAAAAATTGGTAACTAGTTACTTGGTGGTTTTTCCCATATTGGGTTTCCACATTAAATTTGGTGTCTCTTATGTTCATTTTGTTTTCAATTGCATGCATGAATGCTTGAAGATAAGTAAAAGTTTAACTTACCAAGTTATAGCACTTTTTTTATATTTATCAAGTAATAGTAGTAACTAGATCTTTAAGACATCTAGGGGATCTGTGATTAAAGTTTTGTAGTAACTGATTTAGCCCCCCTCTTAGTTACTCTATCTTTAATCCCAAAAATAAGTATCAAAGCATTTGGTGCTTACATGAAAATATTTCAAGGATCTAAGCCGAATATCAGGGTGTCTTACAAGAGGAAAATTCGAAGACTTAGCAGGGACAACTTCTCAACATGGCAAAGATTGATGAGACTTCATCTGGCTTCTATTGGTGATTCAGGATTGAAGTATCTTGATGAAAATTATGCAGAACCTATTGGTACATTATCTATCAATGATATTGCTGAAAAGAAGACTCACAACAACATGATGATAGATATAGCATCTACTCTGAGTCATGAAGAATTTGATGACATCAAAGATTGCAAAACTACCTTTGAAATGTGGAACAAGCTGAAAGATATCTATGGAGGAGACGATAATGTGAGAAGAGCCAAAGCAGAAAGTTTGAGAGGACAATTTGATCAAATGAGGATGAGAGAAGATGAAAACATTGAAAAGTATGTTGAAAGACTCAAAGCATGTGTTAGTGCAATCAATGCATCTAGAGGAGATATCAAGGAGAAGACATTTATAAGTAAAGTTCTTAGAACTCTACTTCCTATCTATGACATCAGAGTCTCTACAATTCAAGAAAGAAGATGTGAAGAAAATCATAAGATAAATCTAGAGGCCATAGTTGGAAGATTGACTGCATTTGAGCTAGACAACTATGATAATTATGTTCTAGCTGCCAAGAACATTGAATCAGCATTTGAAGCCAAGATTTCACTCAAAGAAAAAGGGAAGAAGACAAAGGATCCACATTTAGAAAGTGATGAAGAATCAGAAAAAAGTTTAGACAGTGACCTTGATATGGTTGAAGCTCTACGAGTAACGAAATATTCAAGAGACCAAGGGCAATACAAAGCTAAGGTTTCTCTAATCTATTTTTCTTGTGAAGAAATTGGACATATTACTGCTAGGTGCCCAAATAAGTAGAACAAGGATGAGAAGAAAGGTCACAAGTAAAATGGCAAGAAAGACTTCAAATCATTCAAGGATAAAGGTAAGAAAACATGTTTCATGGCTAAAGATTCTAATGATTCTGATGATGAAGAAGAAGATGAAATTGTCTACATTGTTGTGAAAGATGAGTCTAATAATAATGAAGAAATGACACTCATTTCTCATATGAGTAGAAATGATACATGGATCATAGATAGTGGTTGTTCTCATCACATGACTGGTGATAACACTAGGTTTGAACACTTTGAAGACTATGATGGTGGCAGTGTAAGATTTGGTAACAATGAACCTTGTTGTATAAAAGGAAAAGGAATAATCTCTCTGACTAAGGAATTTGTATGTGATAATGCATATTGGGAAGAAGGACTAAAGCACAATTTGTTGAGTGTGGCACAACTACTCAATAATGGATTTAAACTAGAATTCATGCAAGGAAAAACAAGACTACTGAATGACAAAGGTAAGCTGATTGGATCAGGAACTCAAAAAAAAGGTAACTTATTTTATCTTGAACTTGGTGAATGTTCATGTTTTATTGCTCAAATTGAAGAGATTTGGTTATGGCATAGGAGGTTATGTCATGTAAACTTTGATAGCTTGATAAAAATTAGTAAATTCAAGAAAGTAAGAGGCATTCCTAACATAAAGAAATTTGAGGTTGGTCTATGCAAGAATTGTCAAATTAGTAAAATTGGAAAGACTAGTTTTAAAAGAAAGAACTATTAGACTGAAGAAGTTCTAGAAATTGTGCATAGTGATTTGTGTGGACCTATTGGCATTGAAAGTTATATTGGTGAGAAATTTTTCATTCTTTTTGTTGATGATTATTTAAGAATGATGACTGTCATGTACCTAAGAGAGAAATTAGAAGCATTTGAATAGTTGAAATGGTATTTGGCCAAAGTAGAAAAGGAAACTGGCAAAAGACTGAAATGCTTAAGGTCTAACAGAGATGGTGAATTCATTTCACATGAGTTCAATAACTTTTGCATTAAAAGGGGAATCACAAGACAAGTTTCAGTACTTGAAACTCTTGAACAAAATGAAATTGCAGAAAGAAGGAACAAATCTATCATGGACTATGCAAGAACCTTAATGATTGAAAAAAATATTGCTATCAAATACTGGAAGGAAGCTATTAGCACTGCAGTTCATACCTTTAACCGAGTACATCTGAAAAAGGATTCATTCAAAATCCCCTATGAGTTATGGTATGGCTAAAAATCCAATGTAAGTTACCTAAAAGTATTTGGAAGCAAATGTTACATTTTGAAAGAATCTAGAAAAGATAAATTTGATGTGAAAGGTGATGAAGGAATATTTTTGGGATACTCTTGCAAAAGTAAAGCATATAGATGTTTGAACTTATCTGCTCACAAAGGCATAGAAAGTGCACATGTCAAAGTTGATGAGTTTGCAAAAAGAATAGAAGACGAAAGCAAAAGGGAACCTAAAGACTACAGGAGATTTATTTACATTGAACCTAATACAATGCCAAATACATCTGTCAATCAAGAATCTTCAACTCCCGAGTCTTCATTAACTGAGTCATAGGAAGTTCAAATTGAGCTAATACCTACCAAGCTACAAGAACCTGAGTTGCAAACAGAAGTTGTCGAGTCAGTATCTATTGAGGCTGAGCAACCAGAATCAGAACCAGAAGTTGAAGCACAAAATGTTAACAAAGCAAGTCACCTAAAAGGAAAAGATCCTATGTTAGCCAAGTATGTTAGGAAACATCATGCACCAAATCAGATCATTGGAGATAAATCAAAAGGGACAATGACAAGAAGTAAGTTGAAAAGCACTTGTTTACTTGCTGATTTTGAACCTAGAAATGTCAAAGATGCACTAGACAATGAAAGTTGGATTGAAGCTATGAATGAAGAGATAGAAAAGATAGAGAAAAAAAAAAACATGGACTCTTGTACCTAGACTTAAAGACAAGAATGTGATTGGAACTAAGTGAGTATTCAGAAATAAGTTAAATGAAGATGGTAAGGTGTCAAGGAACAAAGCTAGACTAGTATGCAAAGGATACTCTAAAGAAGAAGGTGTAGACTATGGAGAAACTTCTGCTCCTATTGCAAGATTAGAAGGTGTCAGAACCTTACATGCATATGCTGCATACAAAAGATTCAAATTTTATCAGATGGATGTCAAATCAGCATTTCTCAATGGCATATTGGATGAAGAGGTTTACATTGAAGAACCTGAAGGTTTTTTTGATGCATACAAGAAGCACATGGCCTACAAATTGCATAAAGCATTGTATGGTCTAAAGAAAGCACCTAGAGCATGGTATGAAAGACTACATAACTATCTTATTCAAATTGGTTTTCAAAGAACTAAAGACAACAGTAGTTTGTACATAAAGGAAGGACTAGATAACAAGATTGTTTTGGCAGAAATATTTGTAGATGATACTTTTTTTAAAGGAAACGATGATCTTTGTAAAGAATTTTCAGAACAAATGAATAAGGAATTTGAAATGTCAATGTTTGGAGAAATTAAATTCTTTGTTGGTTTTCAAATTCATTAGAATAAGAATGGTATCTACATTACTCAATCTAAATACATCAAGGAGATACTAAAAAAGTTTGGTATGAAAGACTGCAAACTAGTTGGAACTCCTATGTGTACTAGATTAAAACTTACCAAGGATGATGAATCAAAGGAAGTAGATCAGACATTGTATAGATCTATGATTGGAAAATTGCAATATGTGGTGCACACAAGGCCAGAAATTGCCCTTGTAGTAGGAATTGTAGCAAGATTCTCAGCAAAACCAAAATAAAATCACATGATGGCGATCAAAAGGATCATGAGATACTTAAAAGGAACTAAAGATTATGGATTATGGTATAAACTTGGAGGAAATCTAGATTTAAAGGTGTTCACTAATGCAGATTGGGCAGGGAATGTTGATGATAGAAAGAACATAAGTGGAGGAGCTTTCTTTCTTGGAAAAAGGTTGATTTCTTGGACAAGTAAAAATCATAATTGTACATCCCAATCCACAATAGAGGCTGAATATGTTGCAACAACAGTAAACTGCTTAAACATTATGTGGTTCAAACAATTATTGGAATGTATGAAGCAAGAAATAAAAGAACCTATTGTTATGTTTTGTGAAAACACAAGTGCAATTAATATCTCCAAGAATCCAGTGATGCATTCAAAGACCAAGCATATTGCCATAAAGTATCACTTTGTTAGAGAATTGGTACAAGAAAAGGAAATCAGATTGGAATATGTCCATACAAAGGAAAAAATTGCAGACATATTCACAAAGCCTTTACCTAAAGATGATTTCTTGTATCTTAGAGGTAAGTTAGGGGTCATTCTCCTATCTAAAGCTCAGTAAAATACAATTTTAGTAATGCATCAATAGGAACATAATTGAAGATCTATTACTTGATGCAACAAACCAATGAAGACATTGCATATGAAATAGTAGATTAGGTACAATGCTATTCAGTTGATTTGTGTTGTCTTTGGCATGTGCTATCAAAGAGGGAGAGTATACTATCATATCTTTCTGAAATTTGCAAAATAATAAGAGTTTATGTAAGAGGGAGAGATAGTTTGTGAAAGAGGGAGAGATTATTATGAAAGAGGGAGCTTGTTGTGTTTGAGGAAGAAAGTAAAGTATTCTGTCAATAGAGACTTGTGTTCAAATTTCATTCTGCTATGACATGTTGTGTTGCCATCAATGCCAAAGAGGGAGATTTTTGGATACAATTGTTCAATTGTGTGTTGTCTTTGATGTCACACAAATGTCATATTAGTCATCAAACAGAGTCCACCGAGCTCAGATGGTCAGCAAGAAAAAGGACAGAGTCTACCAAGCTCAGATGGTTAGCAAGGCAAAGAATAGAGTCTACCAAGCTTAGATGGTTAGCAAGGAAAAGAACAGAGTCTATTGAGCTCAGTTGGTTAGCAAGGCAAAGGACAGAGTCTACCAAGCTCAGAAGGTTAGTAAAGAAGGTTTACAGTGTCTACTGAGTAGAT